>JASAMX010006857.1:0-10139 GCA_030248175.1 Microlaimidae sp. YZB2_3
TCACCTGCACACATGGTATACCGATACCTGTACGCATAGCTAGGCAGATGTGTATACACGAACCCCAAAATTTGGGACAGTGTGTCCCAAAATTTTTTGGGTATACTTTAAATCCTTTTTTTAGCGTTTCTAGTACTGAGACCCCCAAATTTTAGGAGGAGGTGGTATCCGGGGTACCACCAAATTTAAGTGGGGTGTCGGCAGTAATCGAGATTTTTTTGAGTGGGTTATATTGTATGTATAACCACCAACATCCCCCGCCACCCATGCTTGTACCTATGTTTAATGTAAAAAATAGTAAAAGTAAATAGTACCTAACATAATGGCAATACTCTTTCAAACAGAAGTTTCTTGCGATTGCTAAATCCTTTGAATATTTGAAAACCATTGTCTAACAGTAGAATTTCTTAAATTTTTTAGAGATTTTTCCGCTACCTACAGGCTGAAACAAGTTTAGGCTGAAAATCGAGCTTTGGTTTTTAAAAACAATTTATTTTCATTAAGCGTTTTTTAAAAAGCCTAAAATAAAATTACAAATTATTGAGTAATCATCCAGTTCCTTTGTGTGCATCTATAGTTAAAAATAGAAGTTACCTTAAAGATTTCAAAAAATTCTTTAAGCTATGAAAACATATTTTTAATTGTAATAAAATGTCTTGCGGTTCGAATGTTTAAAAAACATAAACTCGCTTTCGCGATAAAACGCTTTATTATTATATCAGGAATGGTTTGTGAAAAGGGCGCAATTTAGCTGTCGAAATTTTATACTTGAAGATTTTTGAGAGGTATATCTAACCAATACCAACCTCAATTTTTTTAAGGATTAATGCTATAGTTAACCATTAAACATTTTGCCTTTGCCATCAAATACTGACCCAGCCAGAGCTAGCCACCCCTACTAAAAATTTTGTAATTAAGCGATTTTTGATATAGTACTGATTTTAATTTTTAAAACAAAAAAATGTGTCAATAATTTTAAGTGTTTTTAACTGTTAAGCAATTGTTATGAAACGATAAATTTTAACCTTATAATTTCGTGCGCATACGCCTTTTTTAAACAATTCAATGAAATTCTATCGTACGACTCTCCATTTGTGTTGTTTTCAGTATATAATTGCATCTGAAAACCGTTTTATGTCGAAGTAATTACAGCTTTCGTTTTAACATTTTGTATTTTTTTTAAATACGCTTTTTGTGTTATAAAAATTGATAGAATGTGATTGATCGTGCTGACATGGGTGCCTGACTTTAAGCACTTTAGGCGACGGAAAACATCCCAGACTAATTTTAGAAGATGTTGTGTTGATTAATTTAAATAAGTGAATTTTTCAGAAGGCGGTTATGATAAAATTCTATTGTGAAAAGAAAATTATAAAAATCAGTTTTTTTAAATTCTTGAAAATCATTTATTATAAAAACACAGTGTTTTGAAATTTGACAGTTTAACTCGGCAGAGGGAAGGGGAGTAAGAGGTAATAAACCGACTTAGGAGGAACAAAAGTTATTTTTAAAATACAAATGTTCCTAAATAATATTATAATGTAATGTAAGCTACACTGCGACATAATTTTTGAATAAATCAATTGTCCTTTGCTGAAATATGAATCAACCACTTATAACAAAATTTAGATCGGTGGTCCCGTCACGAAACAAAATGTCTCTTATATTATATGGATTCCATTGCAGTATTTTTTTAAATTTGAAATACTACAAATAATAAAAACATAATTATATTTCGAAAATTTTAGTGGCTTTATGTTTTAAATTAAAGCAATATCAAAAGTTTCGTTTCTGTGATTAAGCCAACAAATGTCCATATAAAAACTTTGTTTGCCAAAAAATTAGTTTAAAACATAGATCAAACATTAAAAAAATAATTAAAATTATTTTGATTTTGTTGTTAAATCTCCTGATTCAGAAAAAATTTAATAAAAACTATTGATTTAAAAAAAATGATTTCGCGACGGGACCGCCGACCCAAAGTGCAAGATAGGTCCATAAGTTTTTATACTGTAAGTTTTATCAAAAAAGTATGATGGTGTTTAATTTTATGACACGGATGGCGCTATGAACGCAAAGTTATTTGGAAGTGTTAAAATCAAAAATGGCACGCAATTTTTTCGGTATACACTAAAGTGGTTAATTTAAACAAAAAATATATTGAGCGAAATTTGCAAGGTTAGTTATTTAATGACATTTATATTTATCAAGTTTTGAACGTTGTATTAATATAACTTTTGTTTAAATTTACCACTCCGACAGCCAGATATAACCGACGGCTTAAAAATTAGTTTACTCTGCAGTCTTTCTGTTTTTTTCTACACAAATTATATTTTAAACATTTTTTGCAGATTGGCGAAAAAGTTCTTCGCAAAAATGTCCGAAAAAATACTCGCATGGGAGGAAAAATCGAGGTGAACTGGGGAAAAGAACCGTTCATTATTGCTGAGACGTTAGGAAAAGGTTCGTACAAGTTGAAATCAATCAATGGCAAATTGGTTAAACAAGTGTGCTCAGCAAATCGGCTTAAACGATTTCATGAGGGTACGACAACAGAAGATGACTCTTCCGTTTTCAAAACTAACATCGAAAATAATTCATCAGCAAAATATACTACCAAAAAAAGAATAAAAATTGAGAAAACCAAAGAACAAGAAAACATAAACGAATATATTCAAATAACACCTTTTCCTGAACAAGTAGAAGTTTTTCGTGCTCCAGACATTATGTGGCAGGAAGAAAAATGTGAAATTTTGGGTTTGAGTTTTCAGAAACCAAGTAGAGAATTCACTGGTAAACTTCAGATTAAAGACGTTGCGGGGGATGGGAACTGTTTATTTCGTTGTTTGGCTTTCATTATTTCTGGCTCGGAGCACGAACATGGAACAGTACGCAAAAAAATATGCGAATATATCTCCAAAAATACCTGCGCTTATTTTTGGCAAAACCCAGCAGGACGGGAAGTTAGAGTAAGCGGTAAAGAATACGTTAAATTTTCTGGAATGAATAAAAATGCATGGGGAACGACCACAGAAATACTAGCTGCTGGAAAAGTACTCGCAACACCAATTTATATTTGGGGAAGATACCCCCTTCGGCAAAATCCTACCAATCACGCTTGGCTGCGGCATCCTGTAACCGATAAAAATAAAGAAAATGTCCTGTATTCCAAAACTACCATGGTATATCTCCGCAATGTAGATAATGTTCACTGGCAAGTTGTAACCGACTGAATTTTTCAAAATTTATTGGATTAATCTAAAAAAAGAGAAACGTGAAACAATTTTATAAAATTTTAGTCTGGGTCTCATAAAAGAACTTATATGCTAAAATTTACACTAGTTATTCCAATGTAATCAGAAATTCTGATAGTTATGTTCGCAACTGTTAAAATTCTTAAAAAATTCTAAAATTGAGCCTTCATAATTTTCTTGTTTCTGCTCGCTCATTTACGTTGTGTTTTTGACTGTTTTGGGGCCAGTAGTTTTATAAAATTAAATTTTGAAAAAAAAATCGTTTTATTTAAAAACAATTTTATTTTCAAAAAAATGATCTTCTCATAAGTTTTTGCGCAAAAACTGGTGATATTCCTTGGAGTTTCAAGCTCGGGAGCAGAATTTCGTTTTTCAAATCTAGCTTTCCCCTATCTGGTACAATTTCAACTAACTAACTATATTTCAACACTTTATAAAAACAATAAAGACTAACCTAAAAATGCAAAGAAAATAATTTAAAACATATTCTAGCATAAGTAAGCTTTATATCGCTCAGTTAAGAAGCAGAACTCTGGAGCTCCTTTCGTTTTATATGGCTTGAGCTCTGGTGCATGATATTAGATGGTAGAAACACATCAAAATTTCAAACTGACAAATTTTAATTAAATTTCACGGATATATGTACAAGCAATCCCTGAATTTTGGTAAATTTTCAAATACATTATTTTATAAACTTATGTGAACATACTGTAACTTAAGAACTCATCATGCTTTTCATTATCTACTTCAGGCCATTAAAAAAGCGGCATATTCTTTATTAAATGATCTGTTACTTTTACGCTGCTTTCGGATTTATTGTATTTTTACGCTTTCAAGTTTTAACTTATAGTTTAAGAAAATTCTAAAAATTCGAATTTTTGAAGAAAGTTTTGCAGTTGTTATGTTGTGTATAGTTATTATTTGATGTATTTTTTTTATTTTAAAATGATTTTTCGTACATTCATAATTCGTATTTCTTACTTGTTTTATTACAAAAGATACATTCTCATTTTGTTTTTTTTTACATATATATATAAAATTTATCTCAAATAAAGCATTTATTTTTTTTCATTTTCGTGCGACGTAACATCATACTATATAAATTTGTAAAAACACGTATTGAGGATCCTTGAAAGATTTTAGTTCTAATTTTGAGACCTTAGTAAAAACTAAAATTTTACACAAAAAAACCTGAGCATAAACCTGACAATTTAGCTCAAAACGTAAATAAAATTATGAATTTAACCTTTAATAATCTTAAATTTCTTGATTCTAAAAGTTCTGTCGGGGTGAAAAAACTTTTATATTTATTTGAATGCAGGAACCTCGACATAACTTTTGAAATTTTGTGTTAAAATAAATTTTCGAAGAAGGGACTGTTTATGAAAAGTCTCACACAGTACACACGTAAAAATATTAATTTTGTATATGTTTAAAATTATTTTTATGATTGATTATTCGTCAAGATTCTAAAATAAAGTAAATTCTAAATTGCTTTTATCGAATGAAATTCAGTACAGAAATTTAAACTCACTACATCGATGTTCATTTAAATTTAACTTTTGGCAAAAGCAGAGTAATTGCATTACGATTGTAGTTAAAATACTTTGTTTTTCATTATATTTATTTATATATATTAATGACAATGAAGATAATTTTTTTATATAATCGTTTGCCAAAAAAATATATTTAAAAATATTTAAAATTTCTATTGGAAAAAAATTTGTTTTAGCCATAAATTTATTAAAATCCCAATAATTATAATAAAAAAATCAAATTTACATTTTATCTGGAGTAGCAATACCTAAAAAGAACAAAAAATTACTGTTACCTATGTTTTGGTTTTAAAAAAATGTTGTTTAATCTTAATTTAACAAGTATTACGAGAACGTATATAAGTGTTACTTTATTCCCGCTATTTATGCAAATTTTTGAAGGGGGAAGATTTATTCTGGTGTTTGAACCAGAATAGATCTTCCGGGGGGAATGAATATTCTGAGGGGGGAAGATCTATTCTGGCGTAAATCAGAATAAATCTTCGGGGGGAAGATCTATTCTAGCGCGAACCAGAATAAATCTTCCGGGGGGAAGATCTGTTCTGGTGTGCTCTAGAATAGATCTTCCGGGGGGAAGAAAAACAGGGGGGAAGATCTATTCTGCGACACCGGCACAGGTCGGGATTTATAAAAGGTGAATAACTAAAATTTAACATGCTTGGTTACGCAACTATAAGACTAATTTAATAAGGATTGTTAATTTTTACCGTTGCAAGTTTACAAAATATTTGTAAGCGATTACGCTTAATTTACACAATCAAATAAGAGCAGTTTTAAGATAAACTTTTATTATTTTAAGTAATTGATAACGCAAATGAAAGTAAGCGAGCAGTAACCCTAACAATTGAATCAAAAAGGAAGATTAAAAAGATGACAAGGAACTTCAGAGGTTCACTTGTCGCACGCTAAGTTTTAAGAAAAGATAGGCTTAGTTTCACCCACCGATTACTTGAGGAGCAAGGCGCTACTCACTTACTTCAAGAGGAAAATGTGGAATCCGGTCCAGCGTAAGAAAATGTAGAATCCGGTCCGTCCATGCGCAGTTGATTCCTGCAATTACCCACATAAGTCGTGGCTGAATAATAAAAATGCCAAAAACAACAAACACTGGACTCTTCTGGCTGTTGATCAACAAGAACAAATTACAAATAATTAATTCATTGATAAATCTTCCCGCTAGGCTTATAAAACCTTGAATCCAACTGTTTAGGGTATGGTCAAGCCTAGGTTACGCAGCGACTCTTAAAAAGGCATAAGCCTATACAACTTTAATTATAAACGACCCTTACCTTTTGATAAGGTTTAACCACATGAACGCAATGTAGAGCGACCGCTTGTGTTGAAGATTTACCAACCAACTAACGATTAGATGCATGCACAACTAGACACATGTGCGCTACCTGGGAACACACAACTTGGTATGTACGCCTGCCAATAACTTACGCTGGATTCAAGCGGCGGAATTTTTAACATGTAAGGGCGCAGTAGGGCCAGTGTTACAATGTGTGGACACCCAAATAGGAGGAACCCTTTTATTTGACACATGCGCTTCCCCATGCCGCTAAGATTTTATTTGCTTACTGTTAGCTAACTACTAAAAATTTGCATATAGAATTTTAAGGAATTATGTTTAAAAAAGTAATTAAAAAGGTGATAAAATTTTAGTTAATTTAGAAAACTTTTTGTGTTTAGAGAAAACATATGCTAACGGTGGGTGAATAAATTTTGGTGCACATTTTACGCCACAGTCCAGGAAATAAAAACAGGGACCATTTAATAATCTATCAAATCAAAGCAATTTAGTGCCAGTAATATTAGCTAATTCAAGTTTATAAATGAATTTCAGACGTTTAATTAAGATTGGTTGATATAAGTAAAGCTAATTTGCTATGCCTTCATTGGTTACTTCATCTCCCCCTTATTTTTATTTTCTCCCACAGCCACAGCGACGACCGGTTTGCTTTTGTTGCTGGCTGTTTTGCAGTTTTTCTCCTACATAGGTTTGGGGCTGTTTACCCCTGTTTCACAATCGATTACCATGTACGCTCTTTTGCAAATTTCTATTAAAAAAACATTAAATTCAGCTTTTGGCTGGGGACTTTTACCCTGCACCCACAAAAGGTGGTACCTGGCGGATCCTTAAGCGATTGTCTTTAGAGCTGACTCTTGGATCAGAGAGCTCTAAAAGAAATCGCTCAAGGATCCGCCTGGTACCACCTTTTGTGGGTGCGGGGTGAAAATCCCCAACCAAAAGCTAAATTTAGTTAAAGATCTGGTAGTGAACCTTGGGGTTGCACCCTTAGTTTTCTAAGGCCCCGTCAGCTAAGACGTTTTTAGCCAACTCTGTTTGCTAATGTTGCGCAGGGTTCATTACTCTGATCCAAGAGTCAGTTTTAAAGGCAATTGCTCTATTTAAAAAAAGTCTGGTTGTGTGACTGATTTAATTTGTTTATATTGATTCTAAATTAAGACCATGTTGTTGTCCTTTACGGTCAACCAACCTCGTCATCAAGGATGGTCTGTAAGAAAATTTTCCCATGATGAAGATTTTCTTTTTCGTTGTTTATTGCCTGTGCTTTAGTTTGCAGTATTGGATTTATTGGAGTGTTATTTATGTGATTTGTGACTGTGTTTGTGTTGGATCTCTTGTTTTATTGCTTTATGTGTTTGGTTGTGCATGTTTGTTGAAATGTTTGTTGTGTAGTAGTTGTTGTAAAAGATTGTTTGTTTTTTTATCCTGCTGGGTGCAGGTTGTTGAGTTACAAAATAGAGTAGGTTGTTGGTGTACATGGCTGCCACTTTTGCTTGTTTCGCATGATATTAAATGTTTGTACATAACGGGTGTACTTTGGCTTCTGTGTGTGATGCTTGTGTTTGTGTCTGTGATGTGCGCTGTTGCTACCCTGAAAGTTGTGTTTTGTATTGTTTGAAGTTTATTTATTTGTGTGTTAAATGTTCTGAAGCCCTATTGTGTGCTGGTGTATTCCATTATTGGTCGAGTTATGGCCTTGTATGTAATGTGCGTTCTTTTTGTTTTAGCTCATGATGTTATTGTATTGTTATTGTTAAGTGCTTTTATTATTTTTAATGTTTTGCGAGCTTTGGTCTTGGTGTGTGTGTTTGCGATATGTATGTTGAATGTGAGTTTGGGGTCAAAAGTGAGCCCCAAGTTTTTTGGGTTTTTGGTTAGGATAAGTATTGTACTGTTTATTTGTAGTGAGAGTTGTGTTTTGTACTCTGCAGGGTACAGTATGAAAAATGGCGTTGTTATTTTGCTTACGTTTAAACTGAGTTGGTTTTTTGTCTCTTCATGATTGTATTAGGTGTAAGTATGGTTTTATTTATTGTTGTGCTATGTGGTGATTAGGATGCGGTGAGTATATTGTGATGTCGTCTACGTATGTTATAATGCGTACATTTGGTGGTTGTGGTGTTGTAATATCTGCAATTTATATGTTGAGTAGAGTGGGTAATAGAGCCTTGTGGGACTCAATTTTTATAGTGTGGTTCTGTGATGGTTTGTATGTGGTGTATGCTTTGCGGCCTTTTATCTAATTGTTTATGAATTTTTTGATTGTTGTTGGTACTTGTGTTTGTGCGAGTTTGTGTATTAGTATGTGGTGATTGACACTGTAAAAGGCTTTCAACATGTCCAGAGCTAAAAAATTGTGCAGTGTGGTGATTTTGGTTTGAGGTGATGCTATGTGAGTGTGGAGTGTTTGTAGTGTTGTGTATGTAGAATGTTTTGTTTTGAAACCGTGTTGATGTGTTGTGTTTGGGATGTTGCTTGTGAGGTATGGATGTATAATTTTTTGCATGTTTTTGCAAGTGCAGATATGAGTGAAGCGGACCTAAATGATTCACTGTTGATTATGTTTTCGTTGGGTTTTGGTAAGAAAATGTAGTTGGAGATTTTTGAACTGCGTGATATTGTGTTTGTGTGTAGAGTTTCATGGGGTATCGTAATGGTTTTTGACTTTTTTGAGGTGGTCTATTTTTATATTGCCCAGCTTAATTAAGTTGCTTATTTTGCTGTTTTTAATTGATGATTGTTTGCTGTATGATTGATGTTGATGTTTGCTGTATGTTTGATGTATGATTCTATAATTGTTTGCTGTATTGTTAGTGTGATAGATGTGGATTTTAATAGCTTTATTTGGTGCGTAATTTTGCTGTATGTTCAGTGTGTTTTGTGTGTGGTAGATTGTGTAAATTTCCTTGTTAAATGGTTTTGCTAAGTTGTTTGGGCAATTTATTATTTTTGTGTTGAAAGTGATTGCCCTGTTTTTGTCCGTATATTGTTTTGTTGTGCTATTGTGTTGGATAGTTATTAGGAGTTGTGTTTTGTAAGTAAAGTGTTTTATGATGTGTTGCCAGCCAGTTTGTGATGTGTTGCCACCACTTTATTTTCTGCTATTTGTTTTTGTATTTGTTTATTTAGGTGTCATGTATTTGGCTGTGTGGGATCTGCTTGCCTAAGTGCGTTGCGGTGTTGTGGAAATTGTATAGTGTTTTGTGGTAGTGGCCTGTTTGTTTGCTTAATATGGTATTTGGTTATATGTGCTCTGTTTGCTTGAATGATGAGTTTTATGAATGCTTATTTGTTTAATGTATTTCTGTGATGGATGGAAGTGTGTAATGTAAACGTTGTTTTCTATGTATGCGGTGAATGCTTGCGAGTTCGCTTTTTTGTCGTCAGTGAAAGTTCTTTTAGTTTGTTGTTGCTTGGGTGTCTTCATGTTTAATGGTGTGAAGATTGGTAAGTGGTCTAATTGAGTGTGTGTAGTGCTTAACATAAGTGAATGTTTGCTGAGATTGTTGTGATGTCTGGAGATGTTTGTTGTTGGTTTGTTGCTGTTGGTTTGCGTGTTATTATATTTGTGTTGAGTAGTGTGTGTTTTGAGTTTGTGATTCTGACTGCTATTGCTTCTTTGCGATCTCCCATGGGCAAAAATCACATAGGAAGAAAGTGAGCGTTTATGTCACCTGTGATGATGATGTTGTCTTGCTAAGTGAGTTGGTTTATGATGTGTATTGTGTCTGCTGTTGCTGAGTGAGTGTCCTCCGGAGAGATGCGGATGTTTGCGATGTCTATGTATTGTTTCGTGTTATGTGTGTGCATGTTATGAGTAATTCTGTAGTGTTTTGTGTTTGTTGTGGAATATGTGTTATGCTGAGTTTGGAAAAAGTTGGTGTTTTTTGTACCATAAATAATTCTCCTCCAGTTTTGTCTGGTCCGTTTTGTCTGCGCGGGGTTTAGCCTTGTAGTGTTTTCGTTT
Source organism: Microlaimidae sp. YZB2_3 (assembly GCA_030248175.1). Taxonomy (NCBI): domain Eukaryota; kingdom Metazoa; phylum Nematoda; class Chromadorea; order Desmodorida; family Microlaimidae; species Microlaimidae sp. YZB2_3. The sequence continues at coordinate 10,090 of JASAMX010006857.1, forward strand.
TTGGTTTTTAATGCTTTGACTTTTGTTTGCTGTACTGTAATGATGTCTGC
>JASAMX010006858.1:0-41280 GCA_030248175.1 Microlaimidae sp. YZB2_3
TGCTTTTGTGGTCTGTTTTTAAAACAAAAAATAACTGTTCAAACCACTAGCTATTTCTTGAGGCTTGTTACGCAAATATTTTGGAAAAATCAAATTTCGCAATACAAGCTTCAAGGTTTTTATTTAAATAAACCATTGTCACTTTTCGGTGCATCAAAATCGGTTGCCAAAATTGGGAAAAATTTAGTGTCCTGAAGAAAATTTCGAAAAAACTGCGGAAACTGAAACTGACTCCCTCTCCATTCAGGGGTGTGAAATTCAACGTCAATTTGGCAAAACACAATTTCAGCAGAATCGAACTTTTTTCCTTTCGAAATATTTCGAGCAATTCATATTCGAACCCCTCAATATCCAATGTCACAAAATCAATATGCCGCGATCCAATAACTATATTCTAAGATCTAAACAGTTCATAAAATACTTTTCTATTTCAAACAATGGTATCTTAATTTAGTAAAAACTACCAAGTTTTGATTTTTTTTTCTATGTAACCTTTGCTTTTTTAAAACCTTCAAAGTACACATCAAAATTAATTAAATAAACTTTTCAAATAATTTATTAAATAGAAAATAGGTTTATTTAATGTAACAACGTCCAAATGCAAAACCTGGCTCAAATACTGAAAAAATCCGCACGTGAAATAATTATGAGTGTGTATAATTGTTAAATTTCTTTCAATATAAATATTATGGCATAAAGCGTATTTAAATTTAACCTTTATTTTAATTTCACAAAAAAATAAAATTTCTTCCAAATTTTTACAAATTTTTTTTGAGAAAGTGTAGAATTATGACTGTCCAGATTATAATAATTATCAGTCACCTTTTGTTCTGCGTTCTATATTCTTGATGCAAGTGATTAAAATCGTATGTTTTAATCACTCAAACAATATTATTTTTTTCACACATAATAAGAAACAAGTAGAAAAATGAAAAGGAAATGTGCCTGTTAATTTTACAAATTGATTTTCAGAAAAACTACAACTACTACATATTGATTGACTTTCAGAGACCCAAAATGAGTGCCGAGAAAAAAAAATGAAACTCTCAAGATTTTTGGCTGCTTGAAAGTGCAAAACGCGGTGTTGCATTGGAAACGCTTAGGATTTTCGTATTAATTAATCCATTTTTTACAATTATCCTAAACATTATCATAAAATAACCAAATTCATTCGTTATTATCTTATTACGTTTTACCTTTTCCAATGCTCTGGCTTCCGTCCGTTTCTGTTCGTATCCGGTTTTCTCGCGTATTCTCATCGTGAAATTTCTGTCTTCCGGCCCGACGGCGACCGGGATCACGGTTCCGAAATCGGCGAAATTCTCCAATTGGTCCCGGGACGGTTCCACGCCGAATATTTTACAGTTGGAATAGTTGGAGCGGAACTGCTTTTCGCCTCTGAAAATCCACCGATCCCGATCGTCAGAAATTTGCACTTATCGTTCGGATCTGGAAAACGATATAAATTACACGAAATCCTCGATTTTCTGCTGAGGTCAAATAGTCTAAGATTGTGATTAGTGATGGGTCTATTTAATTTTAATTTTGAAAAAAATTTAGTAAATACTAGAAATGCAAAAAAAATTTAAATTAAATATAAGAGGTAACACCCTCACGTGTTGGATGTGCGCCGCCAAATCTGCCGCCAAACTGCCGCCAAATCTGCCGTCAAATCTGCCGCCAAATAGCCACCAAACCACGGCCGTCGTTAAAAACTAAGGTTTTAACTCAGTTATATGTAATTAAACAATGTTAATCTTATATTTACATCTTTAAACAATTTTTTATAGCACAAAAAACTGTTAATCTTTTTTTATTCTACAAAAAAATTTAAAACAAAACCGAGTTGTTTTTCTTCACAAAGATCTCCTTTTTAGAAAGTAGCTGAGCATACTATAGCCTATTTCACCGTGGGGCATTTTGCTCCAGGAGTATAGCTATCAATATAGAAGCAGTTACCAATTTTCAGCGCGCAATATAGGCTAACTCGGTTTGGCATGGCGGCGCTTTGGCGGCAGTTTGGCGGCGCACATCCAACACGTAACACCCCTCTCCTTTACACAGCAAAAGAAACACACTATAACGTTTATTAAGGTGCTTTTCCTAAAAAAAAAAAATCAAATGGTAATTCTTAGTGAAACTCAAAAATAATTTTAAAATAAAGATACAAAGTGCGCGGAGCGAAACAACACGCCAAAACAAACAAGACGATTGTTTGCTAAGTGCTATCTTGACCAAAACCATAATTGTCTTCAAAGACTAAATTTGATTAAATTGAAATCATTAAACGAAACAAGGATTTATACTGATCTTAGTTTATATAATCTAGGTAAATTACAATTTTTTAAAAAAAATTTTAAAAGAGGATATTTACAAAAACAAAAATGTTCTATTCTAATCGAAAAAACGACACTTTTTATACCTTAACCGAATAGCAACATATTGTAATAATTTATCTGAATCTGTCGTAAATTCAACAACATTAAATATGTTGTTAAAAGCAAAATTAGAAATATAAGTTTTAAAAATATTACTAAATTTAACAGACAGTTTAATTAGTTTTAAAATTATGTGCCTTCTTTTCCCTTTTCTTGTACACTATTAAAACATGTATAGGCAAATAAAATCTACCTAAGCTCGATAATTGCAATATTGAATCGACTATTTAACAACAAAGTTAGTCAAATTTTTAACGAAAGCGGTTTAATAATAAAGATCAAAACCTATAATTAATAATTATTTATCAAATTATATGAAACCTAAATGCAAATTTTGAAGGGTTAAAGTTAGTTGATTTTTGTCTATTTTGTGAAAAGGTGGAATTAAATAAAATTTCTGCGTTTTTTGTTTTTAAACGTCACAACCGTACAATTTCAATTGGTCCGCTCATGTCTGCAAACTAATTTACGAGGTAAACCAGATATAATTCAATCGTAAGTATTTTGTTTTTTATATTTGCTGCCAATTTGTATTAATACAAAATTATTTGTGTGTTCGTTTTTATTTTATGATTGAAAAGTATTAATAAAGGAATTTCATTTTCATTCAAAATAGTTTAATAATCATGAAACATCTATTATTTTGAAAGTGTGTCGTTTTTGAATTCAAATAAACCAAAACGATAATAAAAGCATGATAATTATTAAAATGTTTGGAACAGGCTACAAAAAGAACGTTTTAATCAACAAAAACAAAACATTTTCGAAAAATACAAATAATGTAAATATTGATTTAGTCAAAAAACAACTTGTTTTATATGCATTTTTTCTGTGAAAATAAAGATTTTTTTTCAGGCTTAAAATTAACTTTCAGATTATAGTTATGTTCTTTTTGTTATATTATACCATAGCAAACTATACCTGTCGCTTTATTGGAGGATGCATTCAAGAAAAGTTTTAATCTGACTTAAATAAGTGCTCTTTTGAGCCTTAAAAGTCATTTCAGATAGCTATGTTGATATCTTACTAGAATTATACTTTATATTGGCGGCGATTAAGTTGCAAATTTTATGATTTGAATTATTATTTTGTTGAAAAAAAAAGAAAAGAAAATTGAAATGATGATACAACAGAATTAGACTATGCATAGTACTATGCATTATGAAATAAATATTAGTTCTGTTATCTGATCATTAATTTAACTTTTTGTAATTGTTCCTTGAGTTTTTTTTCGACAAAATTTGTCGCAAAAAGTAAACAAAATATACCCTTTTTTCAATTAACGTTAATATAAAATAAGATTATTAAGAGCTACATAAAGCATCAGGGAAGTATTTAAATCGTTTATTAGCTTTCATGGAAAAATTTGGGTGTTTTTTTCTAAATTAGATGTTTTTTGTTCAATTTTATTTTTAGTGGCTTTTTTGAAAAGAAAACAGTTAAGAATTTTTATAGCGGAAATTTTGTTACATCATTTGCTTCGGTTTCATTTGTTTAAAAAGTAATTTTAAGCTAAACTCTGTTAAAGAACAATTACCAATAAGAAATGTCAATACCACTTATAAAAAACCTATACAAGAATTCACACGTACAGAATAAACACAGACCCACCTACAGTATAACATAACCTTTTTAAACTCACTTTTAAGGGGCAAGAAGTATTTTACTTCTTTAAGTCGACCCATTTTGAATTTAACAAAATCTTCTTTTTCAATAAGCGTATGAGATTGAAGACATTGACTTATTGTTTTTGATAAAACCGAAAATAAGTTTGATCCAATATTGTTAATCAAAAACATTTTTTTAAATCTATTTTATTGATCAACTCTTTGTTTTTAATTTTAGTTTCTTTTTCAGTTTTTTTATTTTTTGCATTTTTGTTTGAATTCAAATTTCAATTTCGTATTGTTTAATTTACAAACAATATAAATAAGCGACAATACGCACAAGAACACAACAACAATTTTATTTCGATTTATAATTTCAAATCTATTTTTATTTTTCTGAAAGAAATTGTTTTTTCTGCAGGTTTTACAACGAAATTTTCTGTTCTTAGAGCTGCCAAACGAATCTGAAGAAAGAATCCCCATGAACTAGAATTTTTCGGATTTGGATTAATTCTCCTTTTGTGTTATTCAAAATCCGAAGCCAAGCTTAAAAATAAAACTCTACTATAATTTTTCAATATATTGTGATGTTTGAAATACAAGTGATGATAAGGCTAAACCCGAACACTATCTGGAAACTGGAAGCGACAAATCTAACAAGCCATGGGTTTTTTTCATAAAATTCGTGAACGGGGTCGCATTCTGGCGTCGCATTCTGGCGCGCGGTTAAAAGTTATCCCAGGATAACTTTTTTTACGTGCTTAAGGATGCGAGTGAAAAATCAATTTTATCCAGGTAAAAGTCAGGATAAATTTTTTCTATTGTTTTAAGGACAAAAATTTATCCAACTCAAGAGGTGGATAAATATTATCTTCCGTAGGATTGATTTAATAAAAAATAAAATACTCGCATTGACTAATTTTTTTTATTTTGCGCGAGGTGGTTTCGGGCCGCGAGAAAAAAAAACAATAAAAAAATAATATGTTTTCAAAGAGGGTTTTGCTAAAACACTTTCGTTTTTTGATTTTTCGCTACCTCTGGGCATTTCGGTTTAATTGTAAGCAAGAAATTATGTTTGTATGATTTGACTTAAAAAACATAAAAAATTTTTTTAAAACAGTCATGGTTTTTGGCGATAAAAAGTTAACATTATGTATAACCAGAGATATACCGAAGATAACTCATATTAACGTAGAAAACGTGACAAAAAATTTACTTCTATATTGCTAAGGGGTTATTTTAACAATGACTAACAACGTGTTTAAAATACGTCTTACTTACTAATTTCAAGAATGCTATTTTGTTAAAGCAAAGCGCGAACAACAGTTAACGATTGGTTATTGATAATTTTTTACCGCGTCACGAAAAACTCATGCTTAATTTGATATACTTGTTTGTTCAACGTTTTTGTATTTGTGTAGTAATAGTTAACAGTTTTGCAAGAACGTTTTATAACTCAAAAATGAAGATAAATTAAGCTGTTAAAGACGGCTGATAGTGTAATAAGGTTTTTAAATTGCGTCGCCAATCACCCAAATCACTTAATTTTAATCTTGAACCATACTTAGGACTGTGTAGAAACCAGGGGCCGGTCCACTAAACGGGTGCTGCTGACTAGGTGCTAAGTTAGTACGTTGTTTAAAACTCTTAATGTTTTAATTTTGGTGTTTTTTCTCAAAATATCTTATGGGACTCTTTTTTTTAAATGGGATAAATTAATATTTACACAGTTTTATTTGCTTTAAATAAAAGCTAATACAGCTTTAACCCCTAGTTATGAGTTTTTCTAACCCTTAACTAAGGGTTATTGCCTTATTAGCTTGTATTTATAACAAATATTCATAAATTATTAAAATATGAATTTATGTCATGCAGGAAAAGAGTTTAATAAGATTTCTTAAGAAAAACCCATAAATTAAAACATTACTAAGAGTTTTAAACAATGTGCTAAAATAGCACCTATAGTCAGCACACGTATAGTGGACCCTCCCCAGGGTACTGGACACGATGGTACTAGCCCCGAAGGGTACTGGACACGTAGGTACTGGGGGGCTAAAACAATTGCGTTTGCCACAACTTTGTACAAACATCAATTCATTTTGCAAGTAGGGACACGAGGGTGTTGACAAGCAAAAAATCATAACCTTCCCGCATAAACGGGGATAAACTTATTGCATAAGAATATAGTTTTTTATAGGCAAATAAAATCTAGCTGACCGCGATATTTGCAGTATTGAATCGACTATTTAACAACAAAAACATTCAAAATTTTTCACTAAAGCAGATTCATAATAAATATTAAAAACTTTATTTTAATAATTATTTATTAAATTATTTAATTTGTAACCTGAATGCAAATTTTTAAGGGCTAAAGTTGGTTATTGGTTGTCTATTTTGTGAAAAGGTGGAATTAAAAAAATTTTGCGTTCTTATTTGTTTTAAAAAAAACAAGTCATTACCGCACAATTTTAATTGGTCCCCTCATGCCTGCATTCTAATTTTTAGCGTCAACAAGATATAATTCAACCATAGTTAAATATTATTTCGTTTGTTTAGGTGAATTATTAAAGGTATAGAATTAAAAAATAAAACAATTCTAAGGACATAAAACAAAAACATAAGTTTTTTAATAATTAAAATATTTTCGTGTAATTTGCTTACAAAAAGCTTTCTTTATTTGTAATCACCTAATTTACTAAGCTTTACATGATATGGATATGATTTAGTTTGAAAAAGATGTCCGGATATGAATAAGAAAAATTTTTATATTCGTTATTTTCAATATCAAGTTTTAAAGTTCTGTTCTGACGACTTAAACTATATTTAGAAATATCTGTATATTTAAAACACTTGTTTTGCATCCGGAGCTTCAGCTTTATTTTAAATTAATAACTAGCTTTAAAAAGTGCTGAGAAGGAAAGAAAAGACTCGAAAAATGACAAACATTATTTGCTTTTATGCCTTGATTGTCCTGTCAAAAGAGTTTTTTGCTTCTTTTTCGTGGTGTGCAAAAAAACGCATTCAAAATAATGCCTTCGGAAAAATTTACTGCAAAAATAATTGCAATCAATTGTGCTATTAATAACTTTGCAAAAACTAAATTCAAAAGATATATTCTCAAAAACAATTTTTTGCCTCCTTTTTTTAACAGTAAATTATTGGGCATATTTTTAAAATCGTGGGTGGCGCGGGAGCGCGCCACGGGGCGATTTAACCCCGCGGCGCCGCGCCAACCATTATTAAGGTCGGTTCATACTTATGACAAAACAACCTTTGGACAAAGTCCAAAAAACTTTTGTCCTTTGGACAGGGAAAAGTCCAAAGGGAAAGTCCAAAGGGAAAAGTCCAAAGGACAAAATCCAAAGGACAATGTATTCATACTTTTGTCCTTTGGACTTTTCCCTTTGGATTTTGTCCTTTGGACTTTGTCCAAAGGTCAAATTCTAAGTAGCGTTCATACTTCGTCCAAAGGCAAAAGTCCAAAGGACGTTTTGGCTTTTATAAAATTGTCCTTTGGACTTAGTCCAAAGGACAAATTCTAAATACCGTTCATACTTCGTCCAAAGGCAAAAGTCCAAAGGACGTTTTGGCTTGTCCAAAGGACGTTTTGGCTTTTATAAAATTGTTTTTTGGACTTTGTCCAAAGGACGTTTTGTCATAAGTATGAACCAGCCCTTAGAGAACGTGGGTAAATTTTGAAATTCATGTTCATCTCCTTCTTCTTATTATTACTATTATTATTCTAACGCTCAATTCTTAAAATCTATATTCCTCCTTCGTTACTGATTGATCAAAAATAAACATGGGCTTATTGGAAAGAAGAAAGAATTACGCAACTTTCTTTGGAGCCACTTTTTTCATTTAGGGCCTTGTTAGCAATTTGTTGATCAAAATAAAAAATTGAAAAAATAGACAAATAAAAACTCCCAACAGCACAATAACAGACTTTTGACAACATAAGGATTGTACAAAGCAGACAACGAACAGCCCTTCTCAGAAATCGCACAAAAAAAGCAGAAGACGGTGCTCGGTTTTAATTGGCGGCGGAAACCGCACCAGTTCCCAGCGCCATCTACTTCAACCGCGCGGAAAACGGCGAATACAACAAAGTACTTTTTTTTAATTCTTACATTACTGATGACAAATTTAATTCAAAGTTTTAATAAGAAAAATAATAATAAGCATCGGTGGCGCGGGAACACCACGCGGCGGTTTAGTCCCACAGCACCGTGTACACTATAATTAGAGAACGTTGGAAAAAATTTTTGGATTTTATGTTTATCTTCTTCTATTTATTATTATAATTCTAACGCTCATTATGTAAAAATCAATAGTCTTTCATCGTTCACACGGCGATTTAACTCTGCGGTACCGCATCAACTATAATTAGAGAATCTGGATAAAATTTGTAATTTATGTTCATAATCTTCTTCTACTAATTTTTTCATTAAAAAAAATAATTGCAATCACCTCAGAATTTTTTTAGCTTTAAAATGTCATATAGTATTCGTGATCACGTCATATATGATTTGCTCTGAAGGATAGGTTGTCGGAGTAGTAGCGGCAAAATAAGGCTTCAAAATGAAGGTGCGAATATGGCTAAAAGAATGCCCCGCCGGCGGTTATTAAAAAGGCGCCGCGCGATATTAGACATAAATGCGGGCGTCCCTTTATGCGCGCGGTGTCCTTTGATGCGCAGGAGATTCCTTCCGTTTAGAACAATGGATTTTGACCAGGGTGATCATCGGTGGCGCTGGAGCGCCCACTTCGATTAAAGCCCGGTTCACACTGAGGTTGCAATGCCACCGCTGGAGACGCAATGCCGGTGTCGCGGGATATCTTTTCCCCCCTTCTTTTTTCCCCCCGGAAGATCTATCCCGGTAAAAAGCCAGGATAGTTTTTCCCCCCGGAAAAACCATCCCGCTAAAACACCGGTTAATTCTTTCCCCCCTCGGTAAATTCTTTCCCCCCGGAAAGACTATCCCGGTTAGAAACCGGGATATTCTTTCCCCCCTCTTTTTTATATTGTTGTTCGTTTGTTATGAATTTTAGCTTGGTTTTAAGGTTTTGCTTAGGCTGCTTAGGGAAACTAAGGTTTAAAATGGTTAAGGTAGTTCATGGGTTTTATTTCAATAATTTTATAAATTTATGAAAGTATCATGATAACAAAATATTCATTTTAATTTAATGACGTGTTTTTGAAGAATGCGCAGAATTAATATTATAAACTTTATGCAAATTTTTGAAGGGGGGAAAGAATATACCGGTAAAAATTTTCCCCCTGATTATAACGCTAAAATAGAAAATTACAAACAAAATTAAAATCGTGAGTAAACATGTTTTAATGGAATTTATTACACAAAAATTGGTATTTGAGCTAATAAAGGTACAGCTATTCAAATTATTTTTAAAAATTCTAAGTTTATATGATTTTAAAATTAAAAAGTATGGGGGAAAATCTATCCCGGTATATTCTTTCCCCCGGGGAAAGAATTTACCGCGGGGGGAAAGAATATCACGGGATAGTTTTTCCGGGGGGAAAAATTTTTAGGGGGGAAAGAATATCCCTTGACACCGGGATTTCGTTTGTGTGTAGAGCTAAGAAAATTTGCACTTTTTTAGTTTATGATTCTAAATACATTGAAGATATTGATTAATATTCTTCTATTGCTTGCACTTCGAAAAAAAAAATTTAAAAAACTTGCAAAAGATGGTGGATACTAGTGATGTTCCCCGGAGCTTTGAGCTCCGGAGCAGAGCTTCGCTTTTAGGAGCTCCGGAGCAACCCCCGGAGCTCCGGAGTTCCGCCTTTTTTGTACTAATTTTATGAATAACTGAAATTCTATATTATTTTGTCAAAATTTTTTTGTAAACTAAAGTTTTCTCAAAACTTATTTAAAACAATAAATATATAGTCTTAAAAAATGCAAATAGAGTAATTTTAAATGTATTTCAAATTTAAATAAGCTTAAAATCGCTTATTTAAAGGGCGGAGCTCTGGAGCTTCCTCCGTTTTAAATGGCCGGAGCTCCGGAGCATGATATTGCAGAGTAGAAACATCACTAGTGGATCTGTCCTTTTTTTCAGTGGCTCGAACAGGAGGGAGAATTCTACGCTTTAGTTCAAGAAATGATACTGCAAGATCATGAATATTTTCATGATTATTTTCGGATGTCTCCTGCTCAATTTGATTAATTGTTTTCGCAGAAAAAAAGATTTAAAAGTTTTCTTTTTAATTAAACATAAATCGATTATCTTAGATTGTTTAATGACCCGCCCCATCATACATCCTATTTTAACCCAAGGTCGTGCATCAATACTATGTTAGAAACTACGCAGCAAAAAAATTCGCAAATCTTTTATTAGGTACTGCATAAAAATTGTTAATTCGTATTGAAGCTCCCTTTTATACTATGTATTTACGTGTGTTTAAAATTGGTAAGGAACTAATTAAAATTTATTTTTTACAAAAAATCATTTGTTTTTAAAAAATTTAAGTTTTGCAATAAAATAACAGTATTTTTTATGCAATGCACACGCGTTTTCACGCGTTTTTTTGTTAAAACCGTAATATTTTTCATTGATTTTTTTAACAATGCGCGCGTTCCTACGCGTTTTTTTTCTTGACAGAGCTGCCACCGGTGACGGAGTTGTGGATCGAACACAACAGCGGTGGCATTGCCACCTCAGTGTGAACACGTCCTATGTTTAACGTTGGACACAACAGCGGTGGCATTGCCACCGGTGGCATTGCCACCTCAGTGTGAACCGGACTTTAGCCTCACGGCACCGCGACAACTATAACTAGAGCACCTGGGGCGTATTTCATAAAGACGTTTGTAAATTTTCATTTTACAAGTCTCCGCCTATTTTTTGTAAATTACATGATAGAGGATATACAACAGGGCTAATATTGATCGGTCAGCAGAGATGAAATGATGTGGCTGCGACCAATCAGCGCAGAGCAGTGCGCGCAGATGCTCCCCCTGGATTGCAAGTCGAAAAACCTTTATCGCGTATTTTACAAAAAATAGGCGGAGATTTGTAAAATGAGAATTTACAAAGGTTTTTATGAAACAGGCCCCTGGTAAATTTTGTAATTTATCTATATCACCTTTTCTTCTTATTATTATTTATATTTCAAAAAATACAATTCCAATCATCGGTGGTGCGGGGGTGCCACACTGCACTGCAGCCCACGGCACCGCGCCAACTATACTTAGAGAACGTGGGTAAATTTTGTAATTCATGTTCATCATCTTTTTATTATTATTATTTTATTTTAAAAATTATAAATGCAATCATTGGCGCACGTCATCGCACCAACTATATTTAGAAAACGTGGATAAATTTTGTCTGTAGCGCCACTGCACCGCACTAACTATAATTAAACAACGTGGGTAAATTTTGTAATTTAAAATCATCTTCTTCTTATTATTATTTTTTATTTTTATTTATCGGTTGCGCGGGAGCGCCACACGGAGAATGGATTTTTACAAAGAAATCGAATGTTCGTAACTTTTATGAAACAGCGCCTAGCTCACTGAATAAGAATTTCTACCATAGAATAATTATTTGTTTATACACTGATCTAATCACACAGCACTGTTGCATTTTTTTAGTCTGATGAACTGTCAATTGAAAAAATCATACTCACAGCAATCTTTGACAAGCTCGAAATCGCCATTTTTTCAATAAGAAGGCTATATTTTTATGTGTAAGAAACAACTCTAAATTTTAAAAAGTGGCAATTTCGCGCTTGTCAAAGATTGCTGTGAGTATGATTTTTTCAATTGACATTTCATCAGACTAAAAGATGCAACAGTGCTGTGTGATTAGATCAATGTATAAACAAATCATTATCATATGGTAGAAATTTTTATTCAGTGAGCAGCTGCTCAAACCAAATGCAAATTTCACATAGCTGACATAATGTCCATCCTCAGACTAGTCCACATCTTTTCTGTCTAAACCTACGCCCGGGGAAAAATAGCCCCTTTTTTCTGCTCTATTCTTAGAGCATTTTTCAAGACTAGTTATGAAATTAAAATTTTATACTATAGTTTAACTTAATTTTCGGCATTTGCTTGTGCTTAGGAAAAATAAAGTGTTACCCGCGCAATGGTGTGGTTTTGAAGAATCGCAAAAATCCATTGTTGGATTAAATTACTAACAACTCTATACTTAAATGCAAAAAATATCATAAATGAAAATGTAATAATAGTATTTTTTGGGTTTTAAAGGTACAAATTGATTGTCTGTTTTAAATAACAAATTTTTTTAACTAAATTCCTTACCTAAAATGAACTAAAAAAGGAAAGAAGTTATTTTTGCAAAATTATTCTACTACTCAATTTTAATTTAGCAGAAGTTATTGTTTTCAAAGATTTTATCAAAAAGAATCATTTATTTTGATCAAAATTCAATTTAGACGCCTAAATAAAAAATGAATACAAAAAAAATTGCCCAACGCTTTGCGTTTTTATACGAGTTCTAATGTTTTTATACGAGTTCTAATGTTCTACAAGAAAGAGATTTTTGCTAGTGACCAAAGTAGGGTTTCAGAGCTCCAAAGCTCCGGAGTAAGCTTCCAAGATTAGAATTAAATTTAAAAAACAATGGTATAAATTGTGTGTAAAATGACCTTAAAAATTTCGTATTCATTTAGCATGGTGCTTTAAAGCGATTTACGTTGGCTTAGTTTTTTTTATTATTTAGTAAGTTATATTTAAGCAAAAAAAATGTAATTTATAATAAAAAACCAAACCGGTTAAAAACGTTCAATTGTCTACGCATTCAAACGACTAAAATTCATTTCAGCTCATACATACGGTTTAATAATTTTACATATTTGTGGCAAACGTATTTTTTCTTAGCTCAATGCCCTCGTGTCCAGTGCCCTTGTGTCGAGTACCTTCGTGTCCAATACCCTCTTGTCCAGAACCCTCCGTGTCCTAGAATCATGTGGACTGTAGTAAAGTATCATTTGGCGTGTGCAGTTACTGAAAAAAAATTGTAGACCATACAATCATTATATTTATTTTGTAAACGAATTAAAAACTCTGGTTGTAGTTCTTCTGAAGTCGAAGAAAAAGTCAATTTAATTATTTTGCTCTTTTTGACAATCAGTGAATCACCACTTTTTAAATTTAAAAGGTTGAATCCTCTACAAAAACAGCAGGAAAAAAGGAAGATTTTCTCCCCGAGTGTAGGTTTAGATAACAAAAATGTGGGTTTGAAGTTTTTGGTCACAGCAATCTTTTACAATCGCGAAATCACCATTCTTTTAAATTATAAATTTTAAATTGTATGTGTTAAAAACAATTATAACAATTCTAAATTATAAAAAGTGGTGATTTCGCTATTTTTTAAGATTGCTGTGAGCAAAATTTTTTAAATTTTTTTAATACACCCTGGAGAAAATCACCCTTTTTTTCTTGTTCTATTATTATAGCAATTTTATGGCTAAAGTTAAAATCCTTCAGGCTGAAATTAAAGGCGTAACCGCTCGCCGTCAGGAAGAAAACAACAATAAACGTAGGAGAAAAAAATTAATAAAAAAAAGTTGGCAGAGATAATGTAACCAATTATCATTAAGTTGCGTCAGGTGTTTCTATACACGTGATATTTTCTCGGAGAACCAGTGGTTACTTTACCACCCCGCTGTTTTCACCCTGATAGAATTCGTCTTTAGTCTATCACTTTTTAAAACAGATTTTTAACAATTAAAGTAATAAAATTAAAACCTTAATGAAGCAGTGATATAACTTTCTAACTGTTTCGATTAGTAATTATAATAATAATAAGAAAAAAAATTCCTTTGAATTTAAGATAAGATAGATAATCGGCAATTTACTGCCATAAGTTTTTCCTAATCGTGACATTTAATGTTTTAGAAGAATTGGGTATGGAATCAATATCAATAAAGGAGAAGAATGAGAAGAAAAAGATGGATGATGAATCAGTTTCCAAACTTATTGTTTGTAATTATGATTAATTAAGCGTCAGCGGCTTTTCACACCTACAATTATTGTTTTTAACCCGTTCTCGTGATTGCATTTTCCTCGGTTACAACCGTGAAACCATCGTAAGACCTATGCCATAACTGCGTCATATATAACTTTTTGCGCGAGTGGTTCCCAGTGAGTGAGAAATTTAAAATCACCCTGGTCAAAATCTATTGTTCTAAACGGAAGAAATCCTTTGCGCATCAAAGGACACCGCGCGTATAAAGGGACGTTGATGTACGTTTCTGTGGTGATGGTTATAGATGTACGGTAGCAATATGCAGATTTTTCTCACGAATACAGTGTATTACATAGGACATTTCATGTTGCAAAAGTTTGCATATTGCTCAGGTACATCTTTAACCATTTCAATTTGCTCGCTCACTAGGCAGTATTTGCACTCAAAAGATTATGTATGACGGAAGTACGAATTAGGTCATGCGTAGAATTTACCGCGGCAAGATTTACGTGCGACATTTGTCATACGAAAATACCACCACCGTGAGACGAAGGTTTCACCTTTGTTGTACGAAGGTTTTACGGTTGTAACGAGGGAAAAGGCCATTACGGGAACGGGTTAAGCAATTCTAAAAATACAGAATAAAAATTAGTTCTTAGTGTTTTTCTTTTTTGGTACTGGGGCGATCGCAAAAAACCGACCCGCAGACCACTGTCGCCGCAGTCTGCTGTTGTTCCGCAGTTTAGAAGACTTTAGCAGACTATTATTGTCTTTTTATATGGTTTAAACTTAATAAGTTGATATACTGTCTAATCCAAATATTGACCCGCATTACAAGACCTATGAACATTTAACTCGTAGTTTTTACTTTTATTAAAAATATATAAAACAAACCACTCATCGTATTGTTTTGGTATGTCAGCCCACTTGAGCTGTTTTTAATAACTTTTAAATTTCCTACGTTTTTAACTCGGTTGCACCTTATTACAGGCTAATTATCAGTTAGCAAACAAACAAACACAGTAATCTAGCCGTGTCTGTGTAACACATAAAAGCCGTGTCTGTGTAACACATAAATGGTCGAAATTGTCTAAGGTTAAAACATTTATAATAAGTTTCACCGGTTTTCGGGGTTCCATATTAACAGATATTGAAGTATTTCCGGGCTTTAACCCCAATCTTTAATTGCAAGCAAACAAGCTTCAAATAAAACTTTACTCCGACGTTTCGAAGCAACTGCGTGCTTCTTTTTCAAAGGCTTTTAACGTAATTGGTTTTTACCCACTTACGTTAAAAGCCTTTGAAAAAGAAGCACGCAGTTGCTTCGAAACGTCGGAGTAAAGTTTTATTTGAAGCTTGTTTGCTTGCAATTAAAGATTGGGGTTAAAGCCCGGAAATACTTCAATATCTCTTAAAACATTTATAATTTGCGGGTTTTTTTTCAAACAACGTGCGTCAATTAATTTATGTGAGAAGCCTACACTTACAAGTAACCTGACTATGGTCTGTGCCAGGATTTTTGAAAGAAGGGGGTCTGACTCTAAAAAAAATGCAAATGCATTTTAAAAAATTACATATTTACATTGAATTCAAGGCAGGCAGGCAAGCAGGCAGAATCCACCTTTGGCATTACCCCAACAAAGGATGTAGGGAGAGGGAGAGGTCATAATCATTCATAAGCGAGTTGGACCGGAGTGCGAGTTTAAACCCGGAATTAGAGGGGGCGGGGGGTTATAAACCAAGAAACGCATTTTACCCATATCGTTTTTTTTTGCAATGCATTCCCTCCTCTTGTGCCCATGTATGGCCATAATGGAGTTACCTTCCTTTTTACCTCCCCCACCCCTGGACCTACGTCCCGCTTCCTAAATTTTTACCCCAGCGAACTCAGAAGGGGGGATTTGGGCAAAAATCGTTTGGACAAAAACCATTTTTTACATAATGCTTTTTTTAATTTTAACATGAACTAAAGAACTTTAAATTTTTTAAGGATTTTTGATTCATGAATTCCCGTTCCCATTCATCCCATTCCCGTTTCTACAAACCATCTATAATATCAGAAGTCTATATGTTTAAAAGGGCATGGTGATATTTTGTTTGGAATGGATGGAATATGGACAGTGTGAGTGTTTCCAGGTTGGGGTTTTTCTCCCTAACTTTAGGGTTTTTTTTCAAGCGATTGAGTTTTTTTTAAAAAAAAAACCCCATAGGGTTTTTTGGGGTTTTTTTTCTCTGGATTTGGGGTTTTTTTAGGGTTTTTTTTTAGTTTGAACGAAATTTTTTAAATATCTAAATTATGTCATATTTGGTTAAAAACAGTCTTAAATCCACAAAAATTTTCTCTAAAATGCTAGTGGATTAATAAATATTACTTCTGCTGGTTAATTTGGACAGTTGGAAAACAATTTAGACAAACCTAGGCCGGAATTCACGGCTAACGGTAATTCCCATGGACCATGGACCAACTCGGACCCAACATGGACCCGCCCATGAGGGATGAAACACTCTCTTTAACAATACAAATCAATATAAAACTGTTAGTACACTTCAGGCTTAGGCTTAGGCTTAGGCTTAGTGTGAATCTAAGCCTAAGCCTAAGCCTTTTAAAAGTTAAAACTAACAATTTTTATATTGATTTGTATTGTTAAGGGTTCCCCCTCGGGCGGCTCCGGTCCGGTCCCAGGGAACCGCCACCAATTCACAAAGCGGGGTATTCGGTGTATACAACGTGTAAACTACGGTATTTTTGGGTGCTAGCACGGTGTTAATTAATCCGGAAAAATTACACTAGGTTTCCCAGCTAATTTTATTTTTTTTGTTTGAAAAATTTCTTGTTTAACATATATTTACAATATTTTGTTCTGCCCTGCGACTTTTTACACAAATTTGCAATTATTTGATTGAGATTTAAAAGTTTATCGTTTTTTATATAAATAATTCTATCAAATTTGGCTTTTTATATCTTTTCTTATGGTTTAATGAAATTTTAACACACTTAGCCCCAGGTATACGGAAACCTACTGTAATTTGTAATGCGGAAACCTACTGTTATCTGTAACACCGAGCTAGCCCGAGGATTATCCCTGTTTGAATTCCGGCCCTAGCTAACTGCGCAGTTAAAATATTTTTTATAACAAACATTTATTGTTTTTAATTTTTAAAATACTTATAATATTCTTAATATAATTCAATATAATTAACGTTAAATACAACATATAGCATACTTTTTTAAACTATAGTTGACGGTGCAAGTCCCATCATACGGTGCAAGTCCCGATTCTAGGAAATTTGAACGCCAGCACTTGATCGCCGAGCATTTGACGGGAGGGCCTAATCCCCGGACGAAAATCCCCGGATCCCCGGATCCCCGGACGAAAAATCAGGGCCTAATTTGAACCCCACGGAGATCTGCTACTGCTATCATGGAGATCTTTTTTTGAGCCAGTATTTTTTTTAACATTCTTCTGCTATTCAATCCAATCTAAACAATAACAAAACTAAAGTATAATGCTATAAACTGAGATAATGTGTCATATAAATGTACGTGTAGTATACTGTTTCATTTCCATTTTACTCCCCCTTTTGTTTTTCCTATCTTTGCTATGTGACCGATTTTTATTTTAAAATGCTTCCCGCGTTACCAAAAGAGCTTCAAATTTTTTGTGCGATAGCTTAAAATGACAGCACTGTTACGTTCTGCAAGTTAGCGAAACCTAGAGTTAAAAATATCAAAGAATAAGTGAGAAAAACGCATATCCGGGGGTATCGCATCCGGGGATTAGGCCCTCCCAAAATTTTAAAATTATCACTGTGTAATAATTTTAAAATTAAATTCGAAAAAAAGGGGTTTAAAATCACCGCATCACCGAATAGTATACGCCAGTGCAATATTGACCTATTCTAATCAGCGGTTACGGAGAAAAAGTCATATCCGGGGATTTCAATTTTTTTCGTCCGGGAATTAGGCCCTCCCAGCATTTGACCGCCAGCATTAGATCGCCGCGCACTTGAACGCCGAGCATTAGACCGCCGAGCATTAGACCGCCGCAGTACGCGTTGCTTTAAAAAGGACTAAAAACTCCCCCCGTTAAAACTCCCCGCCAAGGTGGTGTAAACTCCCCCCAAGAATAAAAAAAAATCAATAGAATATAAACAGTGGTTTTAATATAATATTTAAACAAAACTATGTTGTTTTAACAAAAAACGATAAGTCAAAAATTTATATGTTTTCTTGAAATTAAAGAAAAAACTTAATAAACAGTTAGTTCTTTAATAATTTAAACCTGTTTTTCCTGAGCCTAAGCGAAACCTAAAAATCAAACTAAATTTTTATGATAAATTTATATTTAATGGTGTTTTTTAAGATAACTATTTTTTTCCTAAGCCTAAGCAAAACCTAAAAATTAAACAAAAAGTTTATACTTAATAGTTTTTTGTTTTGCAAAGACAAAAAAAAACTAAAACTTTTTAGCAGGTTTCGTTTAGGGAGTTTATACTGTCGTAATGCTGTGTTGATATAATTCTCTGCAGGTGGCGAAAAACAAATTTGCATAAATTCAAATGCAATCCTGCGGCGTTCTAATGTTTGGCGGTCTAATGCTCGGCGTTCAAGTGCGCGGCGTTCTAATGCTGGCGGTCAAATGCTCGGCGATCAAGTGCTGGCGTTCAAATTTCCGGACACCCAAGTCCCATCAAAAATGGGTTTAAAAACTCACTTGATAAAAAGTGGTGAAAAACATGTTTCTCCAGGTCAACTTTAAATATGTGTTCCATTTTCGGGCATTAAAAACGGATTAAACTACTAATAAAGGAAATAAATGATGTTTTGTAACCTAAAACTACCTTTTCTGAAGGAGGAAAAAAATATGTGTGCCTAAAACACCTTTTCAAGGTAGCGTATTATGCTGTTTGTTAAAAAAATTTAATCCAAAAATTTTTTTAAAAAAATTTATATTTTTTCGCCTTCAAAACCGGAAATAAATGATGTTTACCCCCTGTCAACCTAAGGGAAGCTAGGGGGGTGGTTACCTGGGGTAAATCCAATTTTGAATTCTGGGAGGGGGTCCCCACTAGCTTTATAGGGAGGGTTGACCCGGGGGTGCAAAATTTTGAGTTTAAAGTTGTTCTTTTTGAAAAGAATCTGCTTTAATTAATTTAATCAGATTATAATATCTTGTTTTTAATTAACTAAATATTTCATGTAATTTATGTGTTTTTCTATCTATTGTTAATAAATTTGTATTGGGTTTTTTTGGGGTTTTTTTTGTAAAAGTTAATTAAACAAAATGGTTGTTTTTAGAGTTTAAAATACAATTTCAAAATTTGTTTTTGAATGGGGTTTTTTTAGGGTTTTTTTTGAAAAAAATATCTGGAAAAGTTGATTTTTTGCAAGGTTTTAGGCCAATTTTTATGTTTTTGGTATGGGGTTTTTTTTTGGGGTTTTTTTCTAAATTTTAGGGTTTTTTGGGTTTTTTTTTTGGCTGTTTTGGGGTTTTTTTTTAAAAAATCTGGAAACCCTGAATATGGAATTTAGATTGGAAATTTCAGGTTCGGGGTTGTTGTCCTTTGCCAGTAGCCAGGTTTTCCATCAACCCTGGTTTGGTCTGTCCGGCACGCTTCTCGCCTTGCTCACCCCCTCTTCTCACTCCCGGAGGAGCTCAGCAACTGCTGCGGGGTTCGCCCAAAGGTTCTCTGATCCCAAGGTCGTATTATCAAAAATATATAATATAACAAAAAATGCGCAACTCCTATATAAAAAAGTACAGAAAAGGTGGCCTTTATAATGAGCCTCTCCATTTAAATGACACTCTCCACTATAATGGCATAGTAGTCATTTTAGATGGGCGAGTTAAAATGGAGAGGAAGCCATTATATTAGCCATTTATTCATTTAATTTCACTTTATATATACAAGTGTAATACTGTCCGGGCCGCACGAGTTTTACCGTGTTGGACAGAATTAAACCAACACGGGAAAACTCGTGCGGCCCGGACAGTATTACACTTGTGAGTATATATGAAGTGAAATTAAGTCAATAAATGGCTATTATAATAGCTTCCTCTCCAATTTAACTCGCCGAATTAAAATGGCTACTATGCCATTATAGTGGAGAGTGTCATTTAAATGGAGAGGCTCATTATAATGGCCTACGTTTCCGCACTTTTTTATATAGGAGTTGCACATTTTTCGGTATATTATATATTTTTGGTATTATTAATGTTTATGCATGTGAAAAGATGTTGGCCCGGTTGCACCATAACTACTTAAATTAAGTAGGATACTTAACTGTGACGTAGCTGTGAATCTGTATAAAATGTACACATTCACGGCCAATTTAAGTAGTCTACTTAACTTAAGTAGTTATGGTGCAACCGGGCCGTTGTGTTGTGTATTTTTGTGTTTTGCATAGCGGGCAGTTTGGTGATTTGTGTTGTGTAGGATTGATTTTGTGTAGGTAGGAGTAGAGGAAAAGGGATTTCGCCGCCCTGAGTGGGGCAAGGGTTCTCCTGACCCCGCGAGGAAGATTTTCTTCCTCCTTGCTTATTGCTGGTGCTTTTGTTTGAAGTAGTGGATTTAGGTAGGATTCCCATACGCGTCCCGAAATTCAATTTGACCGACCCTAAAGTAAAATACCCTTATAAAACATCTTCATACCCTAAATTAGACCCATAGACTTGATTTTTTTGGTTATTTTTGAGATTTGAGCTCTTCATTAGGAGTTACAAGCCGATTTATACCCAAAAATTGCCCTATTTTGGCATGTACAATTTATGTTATTAAGAATTTTTTTTTATTAAGCCTTTAATCAAATTAATATTATTTTTTTCGTATTACCAAGTGTCTGGCAGTTGTAAATATACTTTTATTTTTTTCATGGTAACAACCAATTTTTTATAATAACCGTTTAAATACCCATAAAATTTTAGTTGTAAAAAAATTCACATTTTTGAAAAACAACTCATTTTAATAAAAACCAATTATATTACAATTTTGTTTAATTTTTAGGTTTTGCTTAGGTTTAGGAACAATAAATCGATGAAAAACTAGGTTTTAATTTGCGTTTAAAGCCAAACAAATTTTGTTGTCCATGTTTTTGGTGGTCCATGTAACTTAATTTTTGAGTTCTTCAGACTTCTAGCATTGTTAAAACATAGTTTTTAATTTAATTTGTGTGTTTACAAATTTTTTTTATTAACATCATAAATTGCATATGCTGAAAAAGGTCATTTTTTGGGTATAAATTGGTTCATAACTCTTTTCGACAAGCCGAAATCTCAAAAATAACCATCAAAACGAAGTCTGCGTGTCCGATTTAGTGTACAAAGATGTTTTATATGTGTATTTTACTTTAGGATCGGTCAAATCGAATTTTGGGACGCGTATGGGAATCGTACCGTGGATTTATTAGAGTGTTGTTTGTTGATGTGGTTTGTGACTGTGTTTGTGTGGATTTGTTGTTTTAGTGCTTTGTAGGTTTTGTTGTGTATGTCTGTTGGAATGTTTGTTGTGTAGTTGTTGTTGTGAAATATTGTTTGCTTTTTGAGCCTGCTGGGTGCAGGTTGTTGTGTTAAATAGTTGAGTGGATTGTTAGTGTACATGGCTGCCAATTTTGCTTGTTTTGCGTGGAGTTGAATGTGTGTTGATATTGGGAGGACTTTAGCCTCTGTGAGAATGATGTTTGTGTTTGTGTCTGAGGTGTACCCTGTTGGGACCCTGAGAACTGTGTTTTGTATTGTTTGTAATTTGTTAATTTGTGTGTAATGTTGTGGGGTGGGGCCCCAGATTGTGCTACCATACTCGATTATTGGTCGAGTCATTGCCTTGTATGTGTGTGTGTGTTTCTTTTGGTTTGCCCCACGATGTTGCTGTAAGTGCATTAATGATGTTGAGTGTTTTGCGTGCTTTGTTGTGTGTATTTGCGATGTGTGTGTTGAATGTAAGCTTGGGGTCGAACGTGAGCCCCAAGATTTTTGGGTTTTTGGTTGTAATGAGTGTTGTGTTGTTTATTTGTAGTGATAATTGTGTGTTGTACTCTGCAGAATCTGGTGTGAATAGTGTGGATGTTGTTTTGCTTGCATTTAATGTGAGTTGGTTGTTGTCTGTCCATGTTTGTATTGCGTGTAGGCATGGTTGTATTCATAGATGAACAAGGGGGGGGGGGGTAGGGTGGGGTCCTCCCCCCCTAGCCTCGAAATTTTGGCCCCCTCCCCTAGAAAAAAAACCAGGGCCCCCCCACTTCCCTCCAAATTTTCGAATTTTTTACCCCTGACCCCCCTCTAGATTTTGAAATCTGATCAACCACCCCCCCTCCCCTCTTGGGAAAATTTTAAGTACTTTTTTTATACTAAATTTCCATCCAAAAACGTGAATTTTTAACACAAATTCATGTTTTTATACCCTTTTTATACCTAAATATCGCTTTTTATACAATAAAATATAATATTATCTTATAAAAAAACTATTATTAAACATTTAATGGTTTAAAAGTATTTTGTTTCGGAAATTGGACCCCACCTGACCCCCCTCTAGGTTTCAAAATCTTCCACCCCGGGTCGACCCCCCTAGAAAGCTAGGAGGGGGGGGGGGAAGTTCGACCCCCCGTAGGTCCCCCCCTAGATTTTGAAATTTCATTTACCCGGGGTAAGCACCTCCCCTAGCTTTTTGGCCGTGTTCATCTATGGTTGTATTTGTTGTTGTGCTATGTTGTGGTTCGGGTGTGATGCATATATTGTGATGACCGTCTGCATATGTTATGATGTGTACGTTTGGTGTGGTGTTGGAATGTCTGCAGTGTAGATGTTAAATAGTGTGGGTGATAGACAGGATCCTTGTGGGACTCCTGTTTTTATGAGTTTTTGTTTTGTTTTGTGATTGTTGTATGCAGACCTGTGCACTGCCCCCCCCCCCCGGGGTTAAAACGGGGGGGGGGGCAAATACCAAATGGGGTGGGGCCCCGGGGGGGTACCTTTTTTGAAACGGGGGGGCAAGCAGGGGGGGGACGCAAAAAAAGAGAAAAAAGGAGAAAAAAAGAAGGGAAAAAAGAAAAAAAGGACAACAAACCGAAAATAAGGTAAAAACAGGTCTAAAATGGCTTAAAATACATTGAAATAGGCTAAAAACTGCAAAAAAATCGCGATGATGGCGTCAGTATAGGTCAAAAATGGCGTCATAATTTTAGGGTACTTTTTCATTTTTTAGCGGGGGGGGGGCAATAAAAGGGAGGGCAAATCCTCCAATAAAACGGGGGGGGGGGGGCGTTTCCAGACCGTGCACAGATCTGTGTATGTGGTGTATGCTTTGCGGCGTTTGATGTAGTTGTTTATGAATTTTGTAATTGTTGTTGGTACTTGTGTTTGTGCGAGTTTGTGTATGAGTTTGTGGTGATTGAGAGTGTCGAAAGCTTTGGACATGCTCAGAACTACGACGACTGTGCGATGTGGTGGTTTTGGTTTGTTAAAACCTGCTGCTATGTGAGTGTAGTGTTTGTAGAGGTACAAGTTCCATACGTGTACCAAAATTCGATTTGTCTGATTTAACAGTAAATACAAGTTGTAAAACATTATTATAGCCTAAATAGAACACGTAGACCTCATTTTTGTGGTTATTTTTGAGATTTAAACTATTGGTAAAAAGTTATGAGCCAATTTATACCCAAAAAATGGCCTTTTTCAGCATGTGCAATTTATGATGTTAAGAAAAAAAAATTTGTAAACCAACAAACTAAATTAAAAAACTATGTTTTAACAATGCTAAAAATCTGAAGAACTCAAAAACTTTCAAAAAAATTTGAAAAATTTGAAAGTCACATGGACCACAAAAAACATGGACAAGAAAATTTGTTTGACTATAAACGCTAATTTAAACTTAGTTTTTCACTGATTTATTGTTCCTAAGCCTAAGCAAAACCTAAAAATCAAATAAAATTGTAATATAATTGATTTTTAATAAAATAAGTTGTTTTTAAAAAATTTTAATTTTTTCACAACTAAAATTTGGTGGGTATTTGAACGGTTACTATAAAAAGTTAAAAATAAAAGTATATTTGTAACTGCCAGATACTTGATAATACAAAAAATATAATATTAATTTGATTAAAGGATTAATAAAAAAATTTTTAATAACGTAAATTGTACATGACAAAAAATGGGAATTTTTGGGTACAAATTGGCTCATAACTTTTTTTAGAAGCTCAAATCCAAAAAATAACCACAAAAATGAGGTCTAAGTGTTCGAATTATGCTATAAAGATGTTATGAATGAGATGGGCTTGAATGATTGGCTGTTGTTGATGTTTTTGTTTGGTTTTGGAATTGGAATGTAGTTGGAAAGTTTCCAACTGTGCGGTATTGTGTTTGTGTTTATTATGTTATTGTAGAGTTTTGTGAGGTATTGTATTGCTTTGTTGCCCAAGTGCTTGAGGTGCTGTATGTTTGTGTTGTCAGGCCCAACTGAGTTGTTTGTTTTGCTGTGTTGTATGGCTGTGATTGTTTGCTGTACTGTTAGTGTGATGGGTGTATGTTTTAGTTGTTTAATTGCGCGTGTGATTTTGCGGTATGTTTTGTTTATTTTGTGGGTTGTGGATTGTGTAAAATGTTTGTTGAAATGTTTTGCTATACTGTATGGGCGAGTGATTGTTTTTGTGTTGAATGTGATTGCCCTGTTTTTGTCTGTATGTTGTTTTTTGTTGTTCAGTTGTGCTATTGTGTTGTATAGTTTGTAGGAGTTGTGTTTGTGAAGATAACTAAAATTTAATGAACATACAACGTATTGTCTCTACTCGTATCTGCCAATCAGAATTGAGAAAATGAAAGATTTGAAGTAGAAATCAACTTCAGATGGTAATTTAGGAATAATTCTTATTTTGTGACATAAAAAAATAGTTGTTTGATGAACACGTGAACACACTGTTGCTTGCAGCTACACACTGCTGCATTTATTTTATTTCAATTTAAGCATTTATTTTAATATGATTTAACTACGACATAAACTTATTATCATGATAAAATTTTTAAGCAATCTTAACCCTAGATTTTAGTCCTTGGTTTCTCTAAGCAGCCTAAGCAAAATTTTAAAAACAAGATAAATGTTATGAATTAATGACTTATTTTGTACGATTAGTTCATCCTTATTTTAAAGTACTCCATTAGTTTTCTTTCCGTTGGACACATAGGTGTCCGACCAGCCTGGACTGCCCAGACCGCCCCCCCCCCCTGAGGGCCAGTCCAGGGTACCCCTCCCCCCTAGAGCTCATTTTGGACCCTCCATTCCCCTAAAACCCCGGTCCAGGCTGACCCCCCTCCTGAAGGCGGTTTTTGCCTCTCCCCCCCAACAGCTGGTCCACCCCCCCATCTACTTCTATAGATTTGTTATTTTATTTTAACTAATAAAAAAGAAAATCTACTTCAATTTACAAAATACTATATACAATAACTAAAATTTGTGCGCGGAAATACGTGCGCGCACGAATTTTGTGCGCTAACTTTAAAATGCACTTATTTATGATTGATTTTTTGTTTTTTTAAAATTATTTATTTGATTATTACTACAAAAAACAATATCTAACGTTGTATTCTCCAGGGTTTATAAACAATTTTTTCTCAAAACATTAAAGTTTTCTCAAAAATTCTCAAACATTCAATTAGAATATTTATTATTTATAACAAAAAAACAACAAATTTTCAATAAGGACAGTGTTTTTAACTAAATTTATCCATATGATAAGTGGATAACAAAGTATTTTGTAAAACGAAGTAGATTTTCTTTTTTATTAGTTTGCAAAATAAAATCAAATTTTGTTTTCTATAATTTATTAGATTGCTGAGCTTTTTAATGTGTAAAAATGTAAATGTTTTCATAATAAAAAAACAACAAAAATAAACTATTTAATTATCGTAGAGTAATGTTTTATAATATTTATTCCAAAAAATCGATCAATTATTTATATGCCAATAACAATAACTAAATTTGTGCGCAGAAATTCGTGCGCGCACGAATTTCTTGCGCTAACTTTATTTATACACGTACTGTGCTTAATGTGCGATAGGCATAAAAATCGTTTTTTTCGTGCGCGTGACTGAAAATATACAGGCTCAAAATTTGTGAGCGGAAATTCGTACGCGCACGAATTTCGTGCGCTAACTTTATATACGTATATATTCCTCATAAATATAATAATTTTAGTGTTCTATACAAATTTTTATAATTTATAATAAACCTTAGGTTTTTTACAAACTGGTTGGTACGTTACATTAAAAATAAAAAAATAAAATTCAGATGTTTGTTTTAAAAACGAACGGTCCGTTTTTTTTAAACGACCGGTCCGTTTTTTGCGCTGCCGCCGTTCGTTAAACACTTGCCCGGCAAGTTGCCGCATGCAAAATAATGAAATGAAAACAAAATACAATGATTATTATTATTTATTATGTAACCGGAAAATAGAAGAAAGTTGGTCAAACTTTTACCGGAAGCAAAAAAAATCAACAAAAAGGTACCTCTTATAATATGTTAACGTTTTTAACAGTTTCCAAAAGTTTTTTTGGCAGGTCCAGGCTATTCCCCCCCTAAGTACCCCAGTCCAGGCTTCCCCCCCTAAGGACCCTTCAGTCCAGGCTACCCTGGGGTCCGCTAAGGGTGCACCCCGGGGGAAGGCCAAAATTTTTTAGGGGGGGGTAGGGGGGTCCGGACCCCCTGGCTTTTCGGGGGGGTCAACCCAGCGATTTTCAAATAGGGGGGGGGGGTCAGGGGATCAATTTTTTAGCAAAATTTTTTAACTCAAAATTTAATTTTTAGGTCTAATATTGAATTTTACGTATTAAAAAGCCTATTTAGTCCTAAAAATTGTATTTAAACAATTTTTCCCCCTGCGCGCTTGGTCGGAAGGGGGGGAGGGGGGGTCAGCCTCGCGGGGGGGGGCGGCCGGCCGCTCTCGGCTTTGGGGGGGAGGGGGGCCCCCTGAATTTTTTCTAGGGGGAGGTCCAAAATTTTGCTCTGGGGGGTGCCGCCCCTCTGCCCCCCCAAAAACCCTTTGGCCCTCCCCTCCTAAAAAAAGGGGGCATACCCCCTCCTCCCCGACGCAGCCACACCCACCCACGCAACTTGAGAATCTCTCAAGCTCACACGAACCCTCAAAAAATAAAAAATAAAAAAAAAAGAGGTGGGCAGCCTCTCGGATTTTGGGGGGGAGAGGGTCAAGTTTAGGGGGGTGACCAGCAAGACCCAAATTTTTAGGGGGGTGTACCCAATATTTCCGCGCTGCCTTAAAATGAGCTTAAAATGCGTAAAAAAAAACGTAAAACAAGCTTATAAATGCTTTTAAACTGTGTAAGATTAAAATAAGACCTTATTGCAACTTATAAATTTTATTTTTTTAATTCTTTTAATAATAATGTGCAGTGGCGCAGTCAGGATTTCATTTTAGGGGCGTCGGTCCTGGGGGAGAGAAAAAGTGTTGTCAAAGCGGCGCGAAGCGCCGCCGCCTTCGCCGCGTAGCGGCGCCAGCCGACTTGAAGAGTCGGTCGGGGGGTCTGCTGGAGGGTGTCCCCCCAGCCGCCGGAGGAGAAAATTTTTTTAAATATATACTAAAAACGGCTTAAAAATCGTCTCCTGGTGATCCCGTGAACATACATTTTACTTTTGTTTTTTTACCTAATTTCTACATAATTTTCTGTGATCTTAAAAATTCAGTCAGGGGGGTTCGGGGGGAACAATGCCCCCCGGAGGAGAAAATTTATAATTTGAGGCGCTAAAATACACTAGAAATTTTAATTCCAAATGATACTAATTACAAAATTTAAGGTTTTTATAGCTATACTATACATTTATACCATGTGTTTAAAACGTTAAAAAAAGGACAATAGTGTTTATAGTAGTTTTATTAAACATGTATGCCTTAACTACTGAATGGGATAATCGATTTGCAATTGAAAAACTAAGATAAATTGCCAATTTAAACTGCCCGCGTAGCGGGGAAATTTAAACTGCCCTCGTAGCTGGGGAATTTAAAGGTAATAAAAGGTAATGAACGGGGAAATAAGGTAATAAACACTCCGCGCGAAGCGCGGAAAAATTTTTTTAGTCCTTTTATAACACTTAAAAATTTTTCTTTGGGAGGCGAATTTGGGGGGGGGTGTCCCCGACTACCCCAAATTTAAGGGGGGGGGGGTGTTAGCAAAAACCGAAATTTTGGGGGGTTTATACCCCCCCCCAACCCCCCCCCCCCTGCCCACCTATGCTCCTGGGCCTACAAAATGGTAAAAAATGGGCTGACCCCGGGGTCAAACCCCCCCCTAGCCGTCAGGGGTTGGACACCTATGGTTGACCAATAAAATGGGCTGTTCTTAAAAAATGCCAAGTATATCCCCAATCCCCTCCCTTCATATCAAATCAAATATGGCGAAGAGAGAAGAGTATACCAAAAATCCTTGAGCGGTATTCCCCTAATAGCTTATTTTAGCAATTTCATTAATAGAAAATCCCTGATTTTGGTTTAGGGTTGATGGAGCCCAAGGAACTTGGAGCCAAAAATAAACATCGCTGAAACCTATACCTAAACCTAAGCAAAGCCTAAAAACAGATGAAACTTTTTTTGGCGGCTCCAAGTACCCTACTTAAGGCTCTAAAGACCCTCTACCCTAATTTTAGAGAAAAGTGTGTCCATAGTTCACAGTACCCCAAACTTTAAAGAAGGTTTCATAGAAACCACTTACATTGTACTCATAGGTGAGAAAGGAAGGGGGCAGGGTGGGGTTCACCCCGCCCAGCTTTGAAGTTTTGGGACCCCCCCCCTAGACAAAAATCTAGGCCCCCCTTGCCCCAAATTTCCAAATTTTTACCCCTGACCCCCCTCTAGAATTTGAAATCTAACCCCCTCCACGCTCGGGAAAATTTTAGGTACTTTTTTAATACTAAGTTTTCTTCCAAAAACGTGAATTTTTAACACATATTCATGTTTTTGCACCCTTTTTACACCAAAATACCGCTTTTTATTTAATAAAATGTAGTATTTTTCTATAGAAAGAACAATTATTAAAGTTATTATGGTTTAAAACTGTTTTGCTTTGAACACCAGACTCCACCTGGACGTGACTCCCCTCTAGATTTCAAAATTTTTCATCCTGGGTCGACCCCCCAAAAATTCTGGGAGGTGTCTGGACCCCCTGGAACCCCCCTTCTTGAATTTAAAATTCGATTTACCCCGGGTAACCACCATATATGTTTTTGGTTGGGTCCGCTAGAAGGGGGAGGGATCCATCCCTGGGTTGAAGGCCAAAATTTTTTAGGGGGGCCCAGGGGGGTCCGGATCCCTCTGGCTTTTAGGGGGAGTCGACCCCTGGTGCGAGATTTCAATTTAAGTGTTTTTAGGTCTCATGATATTGAATTTTGTAAACTAAAACAGCCTATTTAGGCCTAAAAAGTGTATTTAAACACTGTTTTTAACTAAAACACCATGTTTTTGAAAGTAACTAAAATTATACTTCTAAATTGGTTGGAATGGGGGGGGGGGAGAAGTCAGGCCGGGACGCTCTCGAGCTTTGGGGGGGGGGGGGGAGGGGGGCCCTGGATTTTTTCAGAGGGGCGTCCGAAAATTTTGGCTCTAGTGGGGGGTGGGGGGTGGACCCATACATGGGCAAGTTGGTCCGGAGTCGGGGCGGGGTTATACCCGAAAGAGGGGGGGGGGGGGGTTAAAATCTGAGAAACGCAAAATACCCATATTGTTTTTTTTTTCTGGAGTGCATTTTACCCATATTGTGTTTCGATTTCAAAGAAAAAATAGGTTAAAAAACGCTAATTTTAGGTCAAAAAGCCATTTTAATTGCATTTTTGCGCTTTTTACTGTTTAAAACATTCATTTTGACCTCAAAACTTGAGGGAAAGAATATAAAAGGGGGGGGTAATTTCCCCCCCCCCACGAGGGGGGGGACTAGGGGGGCACCCCCCGCCGGGTGGGGGAAGAAAAAAAAAAAAAAAAAAAAAAAGAGCACCCCCCCCCCCCCCCCCCCCCCTTGGAGGCAGTAAGAAGTCATTTTAAAGACATTTTTTTCTTCATTTTTCCAAATGAAGGGGGGGTAATCTTTTCTCCTCCCCCCACTTCTGAGTGGATGGGGGGTTAAACCCCCCTTCTCAGAATTTAGGGGGGGTTAACCCCCCTGCCCATGAATGGGTGGACGCCTCTGTCCCCCCCTAAAACATCTATGGTAACCACCCCCCTAGCTTCCCGGACCGTTCTCACCTATGATTGTACTTGGTTTTACAGTGTAATTTTACATGTGAGCGTACATCCACAGTAACGTATTTACTTGCATACAAAGACGAAACCAAGTAGAAAAATACAGGCATATTTATCCAAAATATAAGTTGATTTTACATGATGAATATATCATTTACATTATAATTTGCAAGGTTAAAAAGATTTATTTTTTACAGATCAAGAAGCCAGTGATAAAGCATCTGAAGACGTGGTAAATGGAGGAGGAAAAATCTGCACCCACTTTAAAAAGAGCATTCAAATTTCGCAGCTTAAAAAGAAGCTCAAAAATATCACCGTTGGCTTATGTGATGTAAGTGTAAATATTGGGTGTGGGCTATCTTCAACTAATGAAATTGTTTCAAATATAGATTATTAAAAAAATCAGTTTTGAAATTCCTAAAAATTAATGCATGACTCTTTTGTGTAGTCACAAAAACTGTTAAAACTTTTAGCATTTTTAATAATTTGACAAAAATAGCTTTATATGAAATCTGCATATTTTTTAGCAATTAAACAAAAAAAATGCTTGTTACAACAGAAAAAACTACCAACACTTAATTTATTGCTATATTAAAATGCCCAAAATCATCCTAAAATAGTTTAAATCATCTTTTAACCCCTTAAACCCAGATTTACTATTTTTATCTAAAACAGACTCATATATCAAGCTGAACACTTATAATAATAAACCAAACTAAATGTTTATTATGTTTAATAATTAATGTATGAGGGAAGATTAAGGGAGAGTTCGTCAAAAATGGGAATCTGGAGAGAAGGAGAGGAGAGGGAATAGGGGGAGGTATACCCCCTACCCTCTTCCTCAGACACCAATGTTAGGTAGGGGGTTCAGGAGAGGTTCGGCCGAACCCCCCAGCTTTTTATGGGGATCAACCCGGGGTTCAAAATTTTGAAATATAGAGGGTGAACAGAGGGGAATGAGTGTCCGGAGCAAAATAGTTTTTAAACCATCATAACTGTAATAATTGTTCTTTTTATAGACTAGCACCACGTTTTTTGAATAAAAAGTGATATTCTGGTATAAAAAGGATGTAAAAAATGAATATGTGTTAAAAATTTACGTTTTTGGAAGAAACTATAATATAAAAATGTACCTGAAATTTTCTCGAGAATAGACGTGGGCATGGGAGGTCAAATTTTAAATTCTAGACCGGGGGTGAGTGGTAAAAAATTTAAAAATGTAGGAGGATGCAGACCTGTGCACGCTCTGGAAATGTCCCCCCGTTTTATTGGAGGATTTGCCCCCCCCCCCCCTGCTAAAAAATGAAAAAAGTACCTTAAAATTATGACGCCATTTTTGACCTATGCTGACGCCATTGTCGCAAATTTTTTGCAATTTTTAGCCTATTTCAATGTATTTTAAGCCATTTTGGACCTATTTTTACTTTATTTTCACTTTTTTGTCCCTTTTTTCCCTTTTCCTTTTTTTTTCTCTTTTTTTTCTGCTTTTTTTCTCTTTTTTTGTTTGCCCTCTGCCTGCCTCCAGCCGTTTTAAAAAAATTGCCCCCCGTGCCCCCCGTTTTGTAATTGCCCCCCCAATAAAACCCCGGGGGGCAGTGCACAGGTCGAAGGATGGGCAAGGGAGCTGAGCTTAGATTTTTGTCTAAAGGTAGCCCCAAATTTTTAAGGCTGGGGTAGACCCCACCATAGGTGGGCAGGGGAGGGGTTATACCCCCAATAATAATCCCGATTATAACCGACACCCCCCTAAAGTTTCGGGGGTCCCAGTACTAAAAACGCTAAAAATAGGGTATTCGAGGTATACCCCAAAAAGATTTTTTGGGACACCCCCTCCCGAATTTCCGGGGTCAGGTATACGATACCCCCCCAAAATTCAGGAGGCTGCCCACCTATGGACCCTACCCACCCTTCCCCTTCCATCCTTTCTCACTTAGAGTACAAATTACTCATAATTCTGAAACATGTATATTACTCATTTATTCTCAAACATGTTCATTTCCCAAATTTGCATTTCGGTCTGTTTTTAAAACAACTTTGTTTTTAAAAATTTTGTGTGCGTGTTTAACTGTTTAGAACTAAAATTTTCGTCTAAAAGGCAACACAAACTAACTGCTTCGATACAAAATAATCAATAAAAACTTTGAACAAAAACGTATATTATTGCAGGGCGGAAGTTCCGTGGTTCGTGAATTCGGCTCAACTTTCCACATGGAAAGAAACCCTAGCGAAAGAGCAGAGGATTTTAAATTCCAGCGAGGACGGGGACTTGACAGAAAACGAACTCTCCATGGTGGGAAAACGGGTGAGCAACATCGCATCCAACCGAGTCCTGGGAGCCTCCCCTACCTCCTCATTAGTCAAGAACGCGGACCGCCCCGTTAGACTTCGCCCCCTGGCCAAAATGCTCTGTCAGCGCTGTCAGAACCCTCTGGATCCCTCCGCCGTCGGCCCCACCCCAATCGCCGCACCTGCAGCCGTACGCTTTAATCGATTTCCGTCCAGGAGAAACACAAAAAATACAAATGAATAGCTAACACACTGTTAAATAAAATAAGGTTTTAAAAAAATGACAATGAGCCAAATTGCCTTCATTCTAAAGTGAAACAAAATAAAAACAATAATTTTAACGTTTAGAAATATGGAAAGACCGTCAGCAGTTTTTTTTATTTTAAAGTGTGCATATGGAAAAAAAGTATATCATTGTAGTAAAGGAACATTTTTAAAGTTTATGCCGAAAAACATTTATTTATTAATATTTTTGCAAAACAGCAGGAGTAGTAAAAACATGATTTAGCGTGCAATAAAACAACATACCGCTTTAGAATTAATTTAAACGTTAACCTTAATTTTTTTTCTTGTATTAGAGAGGTGTTTTTTTCTTGTATTAGGTTACAACAAAGCATAAAGAAGCAGACTGGTCAGATTTTAAATACCACATTATTATTATCTTAATTTCTTCGACTGCCTTTAGCAACCGATAAATATCTTTTTTTAGTGTTTTTGCCGTAGTATAGTAAATTATACCTTCCTTGCTTGGACGATATTGCTGAAATATCTTTGTAGACGGTTAAATAAAAATTTTAAAATGCTTTCTGTTTAGAAATTTTACTATTTTTTAGTAAGCTCAGTAAATTAAATTTTAACCCTTGATAGTTTAGTGATTTAGATGAAAGTGATATTTTTGGTTTTATTTTCTGCTTATGAATTATATAATAGTTTAGCTTACGGCTGCTCTCTAAGAACTTGGCAAAACGGCGGTTCAGTGCCAACGAGCAGCTAAAAAATGGTCCGTTTCACCCACCGCCGACGAAAAAACCGGCGCTGAAATCCGTGCACCGAACTTCCTTACCTACGCTCAACCCACCGTTTCTCAAATTGGAAAGGATGCCTCCGGTAGCTAATAAAACGATAAACGCCTACAAAACACTTCAACCCCAAGCTAAGCTAAATTTCCAAAAGATTCTGCCCAGATCGGCGGGGACTGTTTCCGCAACTTCCACCGCGTCTTTCTCTGGAGCCACGCTTTTTAGGATCGGACCGCGCAACAGCAGCTGTTCCAACAGCCTTCAGACTCAGCTGAAGAAAATAGAGCCGATATCCAGTCGACCGCCTCTTACTACAACAACTTGTGGAATAATAGCAACTAGCCCAGTGCCGACAAAAGCACCACTAGCTCCGTTGAGAATTGTTTTCGGACCGGATAAAAAGTTCGTAGTCAAACCGGCCCCTATGACAATAAAAACCACCAGTACTACTACCGCCACTCCCCTGTTTAATAACATCAGCACCTCTGCGCACCTAAAAAAAATTCCTGAGCTAAAACCTAGTCCCGCGGAAGAAATTGGACTTAAACCAAAGTCTGTCCAAGAAAGATTCAAAAAACCGGACCCAGTTCGAATTAAGCCGAAACCAGTATATAATGCAAATGAACAAAAAACTATATGTAGCGCAAAATCACACAAGGAAGCGGAAAAGATACCCGATGAAGAGGTATTAGAGGAATATATTCCAACCAAAGAAGAGAATCCGCTAGATTTAAAATCCGGTGATATTGTTTGGGCGAAAATGGATTCTGAACCTTTTTGGCCGTCCGAAATTTACTGGTAATTAAGTTTTACAATATTTTCAAAAAATAATTAGCTTTGAGAGAGGAAATTTAATTTTTTCCAACAACGTAAATACATCCTTTTTATGCTGGAATGACATTTCATTATATGAAATGTAATGTAGTATTAAAAAAGTGGTATAAAAATGTTTTGTATTTTGCTTCGGACATCGGACTCCTCCATGCTTTGACCTTCTTCAAGATTTCAAATTTTTCATCACGAGTTGATTCGAGCACCCATCCTTTAAAAAAATGAGGTGTCAGATGCGTCAGGATCGTGCTTAAACTTACCTGTATGCATTGATTCCTTGTGCGCCTTAAAATTTCTCAGTTTTAAAAACGCTAACAATAGGATTTTTGAGGAATATAACCCTGTAAGAAATTAATACCGGAAGCTCCCCATCTATAGTTCTCGTAATATGCTTTTTTCTTTGTTTTCTTTTGAGTGCATGCATTATTACCTTTTTTTTAATTTTGAAGGAAAACTAAATTTATTTTTTCATAATGTAAAACACTCAAAAATTAAAGTTTTTGTTTTGTCCGATTTCGTTTTGGAGACAATTTTTGACTTAGGATAGGAAAAGGGATGGGTTTAAAATCTTTGTCTCCTCCTGAAATTTAAAGGAAAAGTAAGGGTTAACCCGCAAAGCTCCTACCACACTTCTTTCCGTTTGCATGTATTTTTTTGAAGCGTTGAACTTCTCAAATAAAATGTTTTTGTGCTAAATTAAGATTGGGTTGGACTCACTGCATAAAAAAGTTGATCTAGCAGCATAGATGAACACGGTCAAAAAGCTAGAGGGATGTTTACCCCGGGTAAATGACATTTCAAAATCTAGGGGGGTTGAATCCCCCTAGCTTTCTATGGGGGGGATCGAATCCCCCCTCTAGCTTTCTAGAGGGGGGGGGGGTCGACCTGGGGTGGAAGATTTTGAAACCTAGAGAGGGGTCAGGTGGTGTCCAATTTCCGAAGCAAAATACTTTTAAAACATTAAAGGTTTAATAATAGTTTTTTTATAAGATAATACTACATTTTATTGAATAAAAAGGGATATTTAGTTATAAAAAGGGTGTAAAAACATGAATTTGTGTTAAAAATTCACGTTTTTGGAAGAAAATTTAGTATAAAAAAAGTACTTAAAATTTTCTTGAAAGGGGAGGGGGGGTCAGATTTTAAAACCTAGAGGGGTTAAGGGGTAAAAAAATTCGAAAATTTGGAGGAAGGGGGGCCCCTGGATTTTTTTTAGGGGGGAGGCCAAATTTCGTGCCTACTAGGGGGATGGACCTCGCCCTTCCCCCCTCTTGTTCATCTATGTTCAGCAGTGGGCGTTTAAACCCGGATTTATTCTTATTTATTTAAAGGCGCTGTACCGAATTAAACTTTTGTCTTCGATTTTAATGATATTTTGTAAAAGCCTTACGCCTGCCTTGCCCCCAATAGCCTACAAAATTTTTTTCATCAAAAAATCTGGTTGTTCGGTATATATGACCCCCAAAAAAATGCTTTTTCGAAATCCTGTATTGAAAGATTTCTTAATGAGTATAAAATTTTAAGTTTTATACTGAAAGAAACTGGCACTTTCTAATTTATTTTTATACCTTGATTGTTAACATTAATGCAGTATTTGTCGACTACTTTCTAATTTATTTTTATACCTGGATTGTTAACATTAATGCAGTATTTGTCGAGATATTGCGTTTCCCGTACAAAAAACCCCCGATTTTTTCGTTAAAAACACGAAATGAAGGAAAAAAAGGTCGAGCAAACTTCGCACTGTCGTCGTTTGGTGTTTTTTTTTGTTCGTTTTGTCAAAATCAAACGACGGCACGGTAGAGATTTGATTATTTTTGCCCAAAATTATTGCCTACATTTCTTATTTTTAGCGAAAAAATTCGTAAGTTTTTTGTACGGGAAACGCAATATTTCAAGAAATACTGCTCCAATCTTAACAATCAAGGTATCAAATTAAAGTAGAAAATAGCAGCTTTCTGTCAATAAAATTTTTATGATTTAAAATTTTATACTCATTGAGAAATCGTACAAATACAGAATTGTCGAAAAAAAGCATTCTAGTCAGATATTTTGGATGAAAACAAAACACCATTTTTTTTTGGGAGCGGCAGTATCCTCCACCCAAAACCCCCCCCCCCCCCCCCCCCCCCCCCCCACCCGAGAGGGTCCGGCCCCCCCTGACCCCAGGGGGCTCCACCCTCCCCCCCCCTCCCACAATTGGAAATATTTTTATCTGCCCGGGTTTTTAGTTAAGTGTTTTCCTTTTTGCTAGGCTGTTTAACAAAATCAATATTAGCCTGAACCAATGCAGATATTTTGATGAAAACAATTTTGTACGCTATTGGGGGCAGGGGTAAGGTTTTTCCAAAAAATCATTAAAATCGAAGACAAAAAGTTTGACTCCGCACCGCACCTTTGAGTGTCGTAATATTTCAGTTTCATACTTTCGACCAACTTGCGCTTAGTTTTGTTAATTTCTAAACTAATTTATTTACAATGGAAGTTCATTTCAACTAAATATTTAAAAAAATTCTAAAAT
Source organism: Microlaimidae sp. YZB2_3 (assembly GCA_030248175.1). Taxonomy (NCBI): domain Eukaryota; kingdom Metazoa; phylum Nematoda; class Chromadorea; order Desmodorida; family Microlaimidae; species Microlaimidae sp. YZB2_3. The sequence goes on from JASAMX010006858.1 coordinate 36,894, forward strand.
TTTTAACCATAATAGCCTAGTTTCTTGTTTTGCTGCGTACTAGAGGTTTTGTTAATGTTTTGTTTTAAAATCAATGCCTTTTTTTGTTGCCTAGCTGTAATTATAATTTTCAACCCTGGTGATAACGTCTTTTTCTAGTTTTAATCCCGAAGGAGAAGCGTGCGTTCTGTGGCTCGGGTCCACGCAGCACGGTTTCGTAAAAACCAAACTGATGGAAAGGATCCAGGACACATTTAAAAGACGCTACAAACGCAAACGGACCACAAGAAACTATCAACAAGCCATTGCCATCGCCATTGCAAAGGCGCGAGATAGAGGGGTCACGGACCGGGAATACTATGCAAAAATTCTGTCTAGTGCCGCCCTGAGACATTTAAAAAATGAATGGGCTGCTCGCTCCAGTGGTCCCTTGGATTCTGCCCCTGCCCAGCAACAGGAAGAACCCAAGAAAAAAACCGCCCGCAAGTCCACATCCCAGGAATCCCAAAAAACAAAAAAGGAAAATCAAATAGAAAATTTAACAGGTATGGTGGACTAAGTAAATTGCCAGTTTTTTTATTTTTAAATAGTTCTTTGGCTAATTATTATACGTCGTATAATAATTAGTTATAAAAACTATACGTTATAAAAAGTTTCAATTTGAACAATTATTAAACTTATGATGGTTTAAAACGAATTTGCTTCAGACACCGGACCCCTCTGACCCCCTTGTAGATTTAAAAGTTTTGACCTCTCCTAGAAAGCTAGGGTGGGTCCGGACCCCCTACTAGAATTCAAAATGGCATTTATACAGGCTACAAACCACCTTCCCTAGCTTCTAGGACATGTGCTTATGTAGGGTAGTGCATTTAATTTCGGCACTTTTCCAAATTGGGCATTTTTGATATTTTACTATATCTTTGGTAATCCTGAACGGAATACGACGTTTGATAGCTCAATTGAGAGCTAATTATACGTAGATGACTGTCGTAAGGTTTTTATTTGTTATGTTATGATATTTTTTATGTGAAATTGTGTCATTTATAAAAAAATAAAATTGTTACTCGTTTTTAGAACATGGGCATTTCATGATTACGCAATAAATTGGTTTAGAAATTAAAATGTCCAAGTAAAATTTAGTCTATTTTCCGAATTTTTAGTCCCCGTGGTTTCACGTTGCGTCTGTGGTGAGCAATCGTTATAAAATAAAATAGTGTAATTTCGGCACACATATTGCTGTAGGTAAAAACGGGTTGAATTAAGTGGTCGGTGTTAAATTGTAGTTGTAAATAGTTAAAAGACAACGTTGAAATGTGTAGGGGTCATAGCACTGCACTTAAACTCGATTAAGGAGGTACTTTTAAAAAGTGCCGAAATTAAATGCACTTTTTTCCCAAATTTTGTTCATTTTGATACCATTTGGCATTTTAGCTGTACCTTTTTACCAGTTACACTTTGAACAACAAGTTGTAGCTTAAATTAAAGAAAACTGTCGGAGATAATGGTAGGCTTTTAAATTTTTGAAAATGATGATTTTTTGACTGAGAAACAATCGATTGTTTGTAAAGTGCCGAAATTAAATGCATATATTTAATTTCGGCAGTTTTCCATTTTTTTAAAAACTGATTTACTTAAGTAAAAAAACTACTTTCGTACAATGAAACTTTTATGACGCAACGCAGTATCGTAAAAGCTTTAAAATGAGCTATCAAACATGAAAATCGGGCCATACAGTGAAAAGTTACTTTGGAAAAACAAAAAAGTGCCGAAATTAAATGCACTACCCTAATGTAAGGCGGAATGATATTTTTTTATTTAAGAAGGCAGGGGCAAAATTTCCAGGCTTGCTAGGGAGTGGACGTAAATACGGGATTCAACTTCGTGAAAAAGGGGGGTGTTGTAGGCATAGATTGACACGGTCAAAAACCTAGGGGGATGTTTACCCCGGGTAAATGACATTTCAAAATCCAGGAGGGGGTCGAACCCCCCCTAGCTTTTTACGGGGGGACGACCCGGGGTAGAAGAAGATTTTAAAACCTAGAGGGGGGTCAGGTCTCAGGTGGGGTCCAATTTCCGAAGCAAACTACTTTTAAACCATTAAAGGTGTAATAATAGTTTTTTTTTATAAGATAATGCTACATTTTATTGAATAAAAAGCGATATTCAGGTATAAAGGGGTGGGGTCAGATTTCAAAATCTAGAGGGGAGTCAGAGGTAAAAAATTCGAAAATTTTGGGGAGGGGGGCCCTGGATTTTTTCTAGGGGGGGGGGGGCAAAATTTCGAGGCTAGGGGGGGAGTGGACCCCATCCCACTCCCTTGTTCATCTATGGTTATGGTTGTTGTTGTTATGGCCGGAGCTTCAAGTTATGGCCTCCAGGAACCTGACCGCATTCACTGGTTTTTCCCATAGGTCTTCTAGTTTGAGAGCTGTTGGTTTTTGAGGTCATGCGAAAAGGTGTTTGAAGTCGTGAGGTTTGTCAGACGGAGCTTCTACGCAGCGACTCTACCCGGACCGGAATAGATTCATTCAGGAAGGAAAGGTCAATACCGTTCAATCTTTCCAGAGCGCAGAGTTTCCTTCTTTGCGCCTGACTGCATCTATTCATCTATGGTTGTAAAGTGGGGTCGATCTTCCAGTGCATCGCAATTTTGCCCCCAGGACAAAAATCTAGGGGACCCCGCTACCTCCATATTGCCAGACCTCCAAATTGCCAGATTGTTTGTACCTGCCACTAGGGATGTGCCCAACATCTGCATCCGCAGACATCCGCACTTTTTTGACATCCGCATCCACACCGCATCTGCGGATTTGTAAATTCATATCCGCGGATGTATATTGCTTATATTTAGTTCTTAAATTAGCTAATAACTTATTTTTAATAAAATTCTAACCTTCACTAAGCCAAAGTTTTGATGTCTAAATGAGTTTTTTTAGCCATAAAAACTTAAAAATGTAATAAAACGATTTTTAGCTAAAATCCGCGTTTTTACTTGTTTTTTTTTCTTTTAAAATTAAAAAAACGATATGGATAAAATGCGCTCCAGAACTAAAAACGATAAGGTGTGAATGCATTTCCTAGGCATCCGCATCCGCGGATGTCAAAAAATGACATCCGAGCATATCCCTACCTGCCACACCCCCACCATAGAATTCGAAATCTGACCTGCTGCAGTTACCCCGTTTCCTTCAAAACAAATTTTAAGTCATATTTTTATTCTGAATTTTCTTCTAAAAACGTGAATTTTTAACGTAAATTCATAGTTTAACATTTTTTTATAACTAAATAGCACTGTTGAATAAAATTTATAACTATCCTATGAAAACAATGTGTTAAAAATGTTTAAAAAAATATATTTCTGCTAGGAAGCCTATCGTTAGAATCTGTGATAACCAGTTTGCCGTCCATTGATCTTAGTGAACAACCCTTCTCTGGTCGAATTTCTATAAACTCGGTCCCTGTCCCGAATTCAGATTGTTCTAAATCCAACCTTCAATCAAACGGAATAGTTAAAGATTTTTTATCGTCATCAAATAATGCAATAACTAATAATGGAGCAGTTTCCACGAAAATTTGCCTGTCAGCCATTGAAACAGGTTTGGAAGAGGAAGACGATATGGAAGAAGAACTTCTGGAAAAAGCTTTGTCAAATCCAGCTACACCCATACATGGCTGTTCACGAGCTTAGTAATTAAAATTGAACAAAATGAATGTGTATATTTAAATTACAACAAAAGTCAACATTCTGATACCTATGTAACAATTTAAAGATTATTTTAAAAACCCAAAGTACCCGTCGTATTTAAAATTTTTACAAAAAGTTATGTTTTTTGTATTTGGTAATCTTCAGACATTAATTATAGAAAGTTTTTATAGAAAGAAAAATATAACTAAAATTTAAACATTTTTGTTAAAACTTGATCATTACATACCGTGACGGTGAAATAAACACCGCCGTTTCGTAAGTGGGCTGTGAATATGGAATGTGGCACGGGTATTTAAGGAGACAGTAAAAAGGTTATTTTAAATAATCAATAAAACTATTATATAAGATAGAAATTATGATATCAATTACAAAGAATAAAAAAAATGAATTTTTTAAAATAAGGAAATTCAATTGATAAAACCAATCTTTAAATTTTGCGGTCAGTAAGTCTGAAGGACGTAAATTTAAAAGGGAATTGCAGGCAAGTGTATGTGTGAAAAAATATTCAGCCGAATAAATAAAAAATGGGTGCTGTTTATTGTAGGGGTTATTATGAGGTGTTTTAAAGACGTAGGGTTTAGGGTAGCTGACTTGATTTCGGCCACCTTTATTTTTGTGAATAAGTTTTTTCTAGTTTTTTTTTATCGAGCCAAGATTTGTCTAAAAATCGAATGCAAACAGCACGAACTGAACGAAGAACAA
>JASAMX010006859.1:0-24223 GCA_030248175.1 Microlaimidae sp. YZB2_3
AACTTTTTACGAACAAAACTACTAATTAATTCCTTGAGAAGGAACCAGTCAAAAAATTAGTAGATTTTTTACTAATTCAAGTAGTTAAGTAAATATATAAAAAATTTACGACTGAAGTTAGTAGATTATATACGTTTACTAAACAATTTAGTAGATTATTTTACTAAGTAATCAGTAACAATTTATTGTAAGGGCATGTTGTTAGAATCATAATTACTCAAATTTACAAATTAAGAATAAAACTTACAAATTAAGAATAAAAATTAGGATTTCACAGATCGAAAATACATAAAAATAGATCAAATGATAAAATAAGTTGAATAAAACAAATAATTTCTAAACGTACTGTAACAAAGAAAATGAAATGTAATTGCAGCATTTCCACCACACGAAATTTGCGTTTTGAAAGATGAAGATAACACAGATTAGCAACAACTAAAACCCTGTTGCAGAAACTAATTATAAATCTGCAACCAAAGCCTTAGCTTATATGCATATACTGTGTGAAAAATTCGTCGTGAGCTTTTTGGTTTGACCTTGATGCGCCAATTAAAATATCTATTTAATTAATGCACAAAATTTTTAACAAAAATTATAAAAATAAAAGATTTAATCATAACCAATTCAGTGTTTTTAAACAGTTTTATATTTATTGCGTCGTTGGAGGCGAAGTATCATTAAAAATTTTTAATAATTGTTTCTCAATAAAAAGATTAAAGGGCAGAAGATCCAGTGTAAAACATGCCAATAAAAACTAATTTTTAACGAAAAAGTTACAATCAAAACTTTAGGTGTAGTTACTTGCGGATCAATTAAATTTTAAAATTTTTTTTTCAAAATTTCTAAACTTTTTATTTAAGACTTTATTTTTGCAGGAACTAATATTTGATTAAAAAGAAAAACAAAGGTAGTCTCTATTTGAGTTTGGTTTCCCCACATGTTAAAACTGTTATTTAAGAACTCAAAAAGTAAATCAGCTGATTAAGTGTCTCTTGTTTTTTCAACGCGCTGAGCAAATTTTGGTTTTTTGACAAAAAAAACATGCAGTTTCTATGCGTTCCTCTTTTCTCAACACGTCCACTCAAGAATAATCAAAAGGCAATGGAACTTGACACATCATAAACGCTTTTCTCATAAACAGACAACTCACAGCCCTGTTTTTGGTCACATTTTAATAAAAATAATGACGACCAAGGCGTTTGTTTGCTTTGCAAACCAAGGCGTTTGTTTGCTTTGCTTTTGTCACACCATATGTTTCACTACATAATAATATTATTTCTTTGGACGCATTACAAAAAAAATTATTCAACAAATCGAAATTCATTGCATAAAATAAATCTTTTACATTTGTAACGTTTTAAAGTTTCCATAAAATACATGTACCAAATTTTTACGCTAAAACTTTAAAACATTTGTTTGTGCCTATTTGTGGAGCCGTGTTTACTTGGTGAGGTATTATTTAAAAAATATTTGTTTAAATAAACGATTTGAGACGTTTTTTGGATTGACAAAATCAAAGGAACAGTCACCAAAACTATCCCCTTTCCTATATACCTTCCCAAATAAAGAAATAAAATAAGATAAGGTTATGAGAACGAGCGCCACACATAAAAGTTTACCACAAAAATGACAGTCCAACTTTTTTTCTGTAAAATAGTCCTAATAATTAATTACTAGTTGAAATTTAAAATTTAACATTTTGGCTACATAGGCTTGTTTTCTGCACAATATTTTATAATTATCTAAACATGTCGTCCGCCGTCCGGCGATACTTCCCCCTTATCACTGGCTGTGCACCAACCCCCACCCCCTCTCCTCCTTTGTGGTACTCCCGCCGGAAAAGAAAAACAAAATTTTGAAATATATTTGCACTTTTTACCTATTTTTGTAAATTTTTACAGAGTTTAATGTATTTTTGCGAAAATTAAAACCATATAACCCCTATTTTTACTTAAATTTGTTGCCTTTTTTTTAGTTTCTTTGTTTTTTTATTGCAGATCGCTGACTAAAAAACTTGCTTTGTGCCCCCCCCCATTTTAGAAATATCTCGTTTAAACGCTGGAGGCATGGCACAGAAAGATCATAGAAGTTTCTTAAAATATTAAAATAGTACATCAAAAAAAAGTAATTTTAGCCTAAATTAGTAGCTTAAAGCATGAACAAAATATTCGACTCTCAAGTGTTGTTATAAAATAAAAATTAAGAAAGTATGAGTTTTATAATATCATTTTTTTCATTTTAAAGATACAAAATTTCAAGAATAAATTTAATTAAACCTTGAAATACTTACCTGAGACGATTTTAATCAAAAATTTACAAATATACAATTAAACCGGTCCAAAATTTAAACATTTCTTTTTTTACGTTTTGAACACAACAAACATTAAACAAAAAATCACAAAAAATAACTCTAAATTCGGAAAAAAACAGCCATACACGTTAAAGATAGGAGTCAATATGGCCGAATATCAAAATAGAGATTTGAATTGTCATGTGAACAAGATGTTTATAGCAAAATTTGTCATCTTACGAAAAAGTTAGTAAAAGGTTACTAAGCACTTAGTAACACATATTCTACTAAAAAGATTAGTTACGTTTTTTTACTAACTGTTTTAAGAGAGTGTGTGTTTTTTTTCCTGTTTTTGTAACTCAACTGGGTTGCAATCACATTTGTGTCTGTGTATTACTAGAAAATAAAATCTTGAATCTTGAATCTAGTGCCAATCAAATTATTAAAATCTATTAAAAATATCAGTGCAAAGTTATACCAATTAACTTTTTACACAAAAAAATCAATTTAATATTCTTTTTAATATTCTTTGCTTATGTTTAAAGTAAAGTAAAGTAAAAGTTTATGTTGCAAAGGTTATTACAGTATAACACTGATAAACAACATATTACATTAATCAGAGCATACAAACGTTAAATATATATATGAAATAATCCAGCCAAGAAATAGAGCGAATACATACGAGAGTTAAAAAAAAGAAATAAACCGAAGAAATACAAATATACTACATTTATGTCACAAAAAAGTTTTAATTCGTTTAAAGAATAATGCTAGAGATGTTGAGTTACATATTTCAGCGGGTAAACTATTCCAATTTGAAATAATTCTAATGCTAAAAAAGTTTTTATTTAGATCTAGTCAAAAATAACTTTTCTTAAGCTTAAATCCATTTCCTCTTGTAATAGAGTTTTGGTCAATTTTAGAAAAGCTTAGACATTTCTTCATAAACTTAATTGTTGATTAGTTTATAACACATTATCAGATCATTGTGCAAACGACGCGTGGCAAGACTTTTAAGGTTTAGTTCTGAGAGACGTGTTTCATAATTTACATAAGGAAATGAACATCTTTTGTACATTTTTTGTGTAAAGCACTTTTGGACATTTTCAAGTCAATTTATGTCCACCTTAAAATAAGGATTCCAAACGTAAGTTTCGAACTCAATACGCGGACGCACAAAAGACTTGTAACCTTGCAGAAGTATTTTCATGTCATCTGTTTTAAAAGCTAGAAACAATAAAGCTGCTCTGCTATGAGCTTTAGCAGCTATTTTTGCGCTATTTTGAGAGCTTTCATTTAAAATGACTTGCTGCCGTATGTTGGATAAAAAACTTGAAATCCAAGAGAAAAGTTCAAAACCTATGCCATATGACTTTAGTTTTTTCAAAAGTTTGGGATGGCTTACTGAGTCAAAGGCTTTTGTGAAATCAACATACATGACGTTGACACATTTTTTATGATATAGGGCTTTTACCCAATTCGAACAGTTGAAAGTAACTGAAGACCTACTGATTTTTGTTTTAAAAATCCATACTGGTCTGGGTGGATCAGTTTTTTATTTTTCAAATACTTAAGCAACTCATCAACAATCCTACTTTCCATAACTTTAGAGCTAATACATGTTAACGATATTGGTCTATAATTTTCCCGTAGAGAACAAGCGCCTTATTTTAGTAAAGGTACTACTAAAGCATCATTCCAAAGCTCAGAAACAGGGCTATATTCCATAGAAATTTCAAAAATTCGTGACAGAGGCCCCGCTAGAGCGCTAGCTAAATTTTTATAATAAAAAGCAGGGATACCGTCAGGGATATGTGACAAATTATTTGGCAATTTTTTTAAATTTTTTTTCAATAGTTTTAACTGGAAAAGAAACAGAGAAAATCCCTTCATTTTCATTTACTCTTGGTTGAAAGTTTGGTAATAGACCATTATCGTTGGTAAATACACTGGCGAAATAATCGTTAAATAAATTACATTTATCAAGACAATTTAAAACAAATGCACCATTATTATCTTTAATTGGTCCGGTCTCCTTATAGTCGTTTTTTAGTTTTTTATTTGCAAAACTATAAAACTTTTTGATGTCACCACTAAGAATAGTTTTATTTTCAAAATTTTTGTGGAAATCTCTAACTGCAATATTGTACTGTTTATCACATAATTTCCAGTCTTTTTTAGCAAAGTCATCAAATTTGGATTTGCTATGCAAATTTTTTCGCGCTTTTTTAGGACGAAAATATGACGAGGGTACTGAGATTTTTTACTTTTTAAATGTTTGATGGGTACAAATTTGTCAATTATTTCCTTATTTATTGCTACAAAAAATATATAACTCGTTAATTGACTTGGAAACTTTTATTTGACCCCAGTTTATTGTTTTTAAATGCTCTGATATTTGATTTTAATCAGCACCTTTAAAATCACGGTAAACCCTAATATCGTTAGATTTGCGATAAGGATTAAACAAAACATTAAATTTTATAAAAGATTGATCGCAAGAAGCAGAAAATGGCTTGGCCAGTGATATATCTCCTATTAGTTTTTGTTCATTGCAAAGTAGCAATCCTAAAATGTCACTGCTATTGTGCATAATAAAGTTTACCTATTGTTTTAATCCGTTTTCTATGACTGATTACAAAAAGATATTATGCACCTAATCACCGTTTATAACATTAGGAACGCTCCACTCAACGTGTGGTAAATTATAATCCCCAAACAAAAATGCATGGCAGGGTGCCAGAACACGCATATGCGTTATATTTGGCAAGAAGATTAACATAAGAAAGTTCTGATTCCAAAGACGTAAAAGAGGTTTTAGGCGGTCTGTATTGGCAAATTATTCGAAATTTGTTTTGGTTTTGGCCAAAAATTTCTATAGCTATACTTTCTAAAAGATCAAATTTTTTTTTCAACTATAACCTGAGTAGCTTTAGGTTGTTTTTTGACTAAAACGCATACACCGCCGCCTAATTTGTCTTCCTTGTCTTTTCTTAAAACTTAATATTTACTGTTACACGACAATAACGCATCTGAAACAGTAGAGTCTAACCACGTTTCTGTTATGCATAATAAGTCAAACTTTTCGTCATTTAGTAGCGCAGAAAGTGTATCAAGCTTGTTTTTTAAACTACGCAAATTAAAAAAGCACACAATAATCCTTTTCAACTGTCCTATGCATTTGTTATTTTGACGTGATTAGCCCTATTTTCAGCACCAGCTTGATTAGCTTTAACAAAATTTTGGTTGGATTTCAAAACCTCCTGAAATTCAGGCGACATTAAGGAATGATGTAGATGACCAGAAAATTAGCCAGGCAAAAACAATAGCCGGAGGAAAAAGAGTAGATGATGAGAACAAAAATAAATGCGAGTTTTTTTAATAATTTTAAAAATTGAGAATATACAGTTAGTTTATAATTATTCCAAGCCAAAAATTAGGTAAATAGAAAGACGAAAATTTTCTGCATCGATTGATTCCAAACTTGAGTAGTATGTATAAATCATGTAGAACAAAGGAAAATTTACGTTTTTCATAAATATTATCAAGTAGAAAAAAAACGAGACCGTACAGATAAGAAGGAGGAGAATATTAACTGTTTTATCACAATCAGTATCATCAATAGATTTGCCATGGGGAAATCGTAACTTTATTATTGTGATAAAAAGTAAAAATTAAACCTTTATTGAGTACATAAAACTAAGACGTTTCGGATTCAGCTGAATCTATCATCATTTATACAATACATTTCTAAACTATAAAATTACAAAAGATTAATAATGTCAGTGAATATAATATAATATGGAAAAGTTACACTACTAATAAAACATACTGATAAAACATATATGGGCAAAAGAAAAAATAGCACTGAGAACAAAGAATATGAAGAAAATATTAAAAACAAAAAAGCTCAATACTGGCTATATTTTTATTTAAAGCATGCCTATTTTTCTTAATAGAGACTTTCCTTAGTTTTAAGACGGAAATCCTTAGAATCAGATGTTAAAACATAAAATTCATTAAAACTCGGCTAAACAGTTAGGTCCTAACAAAATAAAACTTGTTCATGTATCGCAGATGGTTTAGATAAAACTGATCAATTTGTTAAGCACAAAATACCTATGTGCTCTGAAATCCGGGTACCTATGTGGCGAGTAGACTCGCCAATATAAGCAGCATTGCAGCACTGATATTTATAGACAATACCTTTTGAAAACAAAATACCTTTTAAATAAAATCCAATAAATAATAAAATATACCTTTTGAACTGAAATCCAATATTGCCTATAAATATCAATGTAGCGGCTGCAATGCTCCTTATATTGGCGAGTCTACTCGCCACATAGATACTCAGATTTCAGAGCACAGGTATTTCGTGCATGACGAATTGATCAGTTTTATCTAAGCCATTCGCGATACATTATCATGTTTGATTTTGTAATGAAATAACTATTAAGCCGAGTTTTAATGATTTTCATGTTTTAACTGATTCTAACGAGTTCCGTCTTAAAATTAAAGAAAGTCTCTGTATTAAGAAAAATAAGCCTGTTTTAAATAAAAAATATTGCCAGTATTGAGCTTTTTTGTTTTTAGTATTTTCTTCATATTCCTCGTTCTCAATGTTTTTAGTATTTTTTCTTTTGCCCATATATTTTTTATTAGTATGTTATATTAGTAGTATAACTTTCCCATATTATATTATATTCATTGACATTATTAATCTTCTGTAATTTTATAGTTTAGAAATGTATTGTATAACTGATGATGGATCCAGCTGAATCCAAAACGTCTTATCTTTATGTACTCAATCATCGTTTTATCTTTACTTTTTATTAAAATAATCAGTATCATATTTTACTAATATAAAAACACATTCATTATATTTTTATTTTAATAGTTAAAAGTCCATAAATGGGTATTCTATGAATACATAAACTAGTGTATATAAATGGATTGATAATTCTTTACTGAATAGGGTTATTTTGCCCCCCCCCTTATCACCGTTATCTGATGCTGTACATTTACGTTTTATAAACGTTAAATACTGCACAAAAGTACTTATTTTTATTGTTAACCTCAAAAAAACACATAATTTAAATAAAAATACGCCAAAAATTAAAGGTGAAAATAGTGAAAAGAACTGATTTTGTTTGGAGCTTCCTGGACTCTCTCTTTAATATCTTGACAACGGCGAATGAGCGCCAATCGGCATAGTCATAAATAAATACATATGTGAATGCAAGATTTTCCTTATCTCGGTGGTGGTGTTATACTGCACTAATACCAAAACGGCTTTGGAGACAGGTAGGAGGCAGGTGACCCTGCCTCCTATGTTGAAGCATATACAGATTAGGAAACAGGTAGGAGGCAGCTAAAACTGCCTTGGAGGCAGGTACGAGGCAGGGTGGAGGCAGAAGCTACCATATTATAATGATTTGTTTATGCATTGATCTAATTACACAGCAGTGTTGCATTTTTTTAGTTTGATGAAATGTCAGTTGAAAAAATCATACTCACAGCAATTTTTGACAAGCGAGAAATCGCCACTTTTTCAATTTCAAGGTTATATTTGTATGTGTAAGAAACAACTATAAATTTAAAAAAGTGGCGATTTCGCGCTTGTCAAAGATTGCTTTGAGTATGATTTTTCAACTGAAATTTCATCAAACTAAAAAAAATGCAACACTGCTGTGTGATTAGATCAAGGTATAAACAGATCATTATCATATGGTAGAAATTTTTATTCAGTGAGCGGCTGCCCAAACCAAATGCAAAATTCTTATTGTCCAAATAATGTTCATCACAGACTGGTTCACATTTTTTTTGTCTAAACACGACCGGGGAAAAATCGCCCTTTTTCCAGCTCTATTCTTATAGCATTTTTCAAGGCTAGTCTACACTTTTTTTGAATTAAATTAAAAAAATAGCCGAATAAACTATAGTTTTAGCTGCGCAATGACATATGTTTATAATCATTCCATTGCTAAGATATACCTTTTTAACAGTTTGATTATTATCAATTGAACACATATTATTTATGAATAAAAACTAGTTCCCAAAAATTATTGCGCGATTTTCTACGATTTCTAAAGAACTCATGTTTTTTGTTGTTTTTGTTTTTTTGATCAATCAGTAACAAGGTAGGAATACTGGTTTTAAGACATAAGCGTTTGAAAAATAATATATTAATAATAAGGAGAAGAAGAACATAATACTAAATTTATCCACGTTCTTTAATATTTTAGTTTGCGCGATGCCGTTAGGCTTAGTCTCCGTGTGGCGCTCCCGCGCCACTGATAATTAACTTATAATAAAAATAAAAAATAATAAGAAGAAGAAGATGAATTTAAATTACAAAATTTACCCACGTTGCTTAATTGTAGTTTGTGCGGTGCAGTGGCGCTCCAGACAAAGTTTACCTACATTCTCTGAATATAGTTGGCGCGATCGTGTGCGCCAATGATTGCAATTATAATTTTTAAAATAAAAATAAGAATAATAAGAAGATGATGAACATAAATTACAAAATTTACGCACGTTCTCTAAGTATAGTTGGCGCCAGTGCCGTGGGCTAAATTGCAATGTGGAACCCTCGCACCACCGACAATTGTAATTATATTTTTGAAGTATAATTAATAATAAGAAGAAAAAAATGATAAAAATGAATTACAAAATTTACCAGGGGCCTGTTTCATAAAAACTTCAGTAAATTCTCATTTTACAAATCTCCGCCTATTTTTTGTAAAATACGCGATAAAGGTTTTTTGACTTGCAATCCAGGTGGAGCATCTGCGCGCCTGCTTTGCGCTAATAGGTCGCAGCCACGTCATTTCATCTCCGCTGACCGATCAATATTCGCCATGTCGTATATCCTCTATCATGTAATTTACAAAAAATAGGCGGAGTTTTGTAAAATGAAAATTTACAAACGTCTTTATGAAATAGGCCCCAGGTGCTCTAGTTATAGTTGTCGCAGTGCCATGGGGCCAAATAGCAGTGGGCGCTTCCGCGCCACCGATGATTGCAACTATTTTAATGGAATAAAAAAATTAAAAGAAGAAGAAGATGAACATAAATTACAAATTTTATTCAGATTATCTGAATATAGCTGGTGCGGTACCGCTGGGTTAAATCGCCGCGTGAGCGATGAAAGAATATTGATTTTAAAATAACGAGCTTTCGAATTATAAATAGAAGAAGATGAACATAAAGTAAAAAAAATTGTCAACATTCTCTAGTTAGAGTGTGCACGGTGCTGTGGGGCTAAACCGCCGCGTGGCGTTCCCGCGCTACCAAAGCTTTTATTAATTTTTTTAATAAAACTTTGAATTAATTTTGTCATCAGGAATGCAAGAATTGAAAAAAGTACTTTGTTGTTTTGCCGTTTTCCACGCGGTTAAAGTAGATGGCGCTGAGAACTGGTTCGGTTTTCACCACCAATAAAAACCGGCCTTCTGCTTTTATTGTGCGGTTTCTATGAGGTTCTTTTCTGCTCTGTACAATCCTTATTGTTGCCAAAAGGCTGTAATTGTGGGGTTGGGAGTTTTTATTTGTCTATTTTTTTCAATTTTTTATTTTGATCAATAAATCGATAACAAGGACCTAAATAAAAAAAAATGCTTCCTAAGAAAGTTGTGTAATTTTTTCTTCTTTCCAATGAGCCCATGTTTATTTTTGATCAATCAGTAACAAAGAAAGAATATCAATTTTAAAGATCGAGCGTTGGAATAATCATAATAATAATAATAAGAAGAAGAAGATGATTCTGAATTCAAAATTTACCCACGTTCTCTAATAACAATTGGCGCGACGCCACGAAGCTAAATCGCCCCGTAGCACTCCTGCACCACCCATGATAATGGTTCAAACTGATTGTCACTAAAAACTGCTTTATTTTTGTATTTTATACAGGTTTTTTAGTTTTCAGAGGACCTCTTGGTTTAGAATAACACTTTTGTGAGTTCGAAGTCCCACTATGTACAAATTCATCATAAATTATTGCTTTTCCTTTCTCAAAAAACAGAACTACAACAATAATTTTTTGTGTGAATTTTGGACATTGTTTTAGCTTTTTTGGTAGTTTAGAATTTGTTTGTGTTTACCAAAAATTTTTTTAGTAACTGGAGTTGTTATCTCTGTTATTAAGTAAATACTAAGTATTTGTATAATTATTCACTTTATAGATTCTAAATTGTACAACAAATTGTGCCAAAAAAAGAAAGCGCTTATCTAGAGACTTATCTACAAACCAAAAAAATAACTTATCTGGAGACTTCAAAGAAATAATTAATGGCGAAGGTAAATCCCAAGAAAGTAGGCTGGAACCTTTTTTTGTAATTTAAAAAATTATTAGTACTATAACTATACATGCCTCGCCGTTAATGAATTTTCGCCGTTGTAAATCTCATCGTTGGTGAATCAAAAACTTATTTTTACGGTTAAAAAAACAACATCGATAGGTCAGAAAATATATCGTGGATTTATAAGGTGTTTAAAAATAAATAAAATTAATTTCCAGAAACAAATAACGTTTTCGTTGATCGTGAGTGCCACTAATGCTTCTCACCTTTTTTTACTTTAAAACTTAGTTTTTGTAATATATTTTTTTGTAAATTAGGTGACGAACAAGCTGAAAAGAAGAATACATCAAATATTACTACTGAACAAAAAAATTCCGCTAGATTTATGGCTACAGTATATGAAGAGGTAAAAATTAATTGTGTTTATTTAATTTATTTAAACATTGCACGATAGTCAAAACCCTCCTATTTAAACGGAAATTGTTCACTGTTAATATTTTTACAGAGTTATAACGTTATAGAATCACTTTTAGCCAATTATTAGTGCTTATGAAAAAAGAAGATCTTTTATCCATTGGTGATTAATTGGCTAAAAGTGAGTCCCAAGCACTAATTGGCTAAAACTGATTCTATTAGCTCCTCTCACAACCATTCCCACAGAGAAAAACCTATGTGACGTGATCACGAATACTATATGACATTTTAGTGTCCTTAAAATCCTGACGTGTTGCATTTTTTGGTTAAAATTTTATTTAAAATAGTTTTTTTTCTTCAAATGCTTTTTTTATTTTTGAAAAATAAGGTTTTTATTTACCCAATAAAATTTCACATCAGTTAATAATGAGCTGCTTTATGGGTTCCTTGCTCCTTAAATCCCAATAAATATTAAACCATTTTAAAAAATTGATGTTATAATAGCCATAATTTGTAATATTATTTAATTAAAACTTTTTGTGCATTTTATAATTTTGATTTTCTTTTGTGAATAAGGGTTTCAAATGGCAGTATCATACTCCAAAACATGTTTGACATTATGATTTAATGATTTATATATCAATATTTATTACCATATATATATATATATATATATATATATATATATATATATATATATATATATAATATTAATATATGCAAATATATTAATATATTGCAAATGCAAATATATTAATTATTTTTATTTTTTTTTGCGCTTATTAAAAAATTTTATATCTATCTTTTAAAATTTCATATAGTTTTATAAAATAATCTTTAAGCTAAATTTGGTTCCACCTTTTTCAAAATTGAAGATTATTTTTAAAATGAATGCTCAAAACGGCAATAGCATAATTTAAAATTCGTTCAAGATATAATTCATGGGTTGTCGTAATGTTTACGATTTTATATTTGATTTTGTTTACGAATAATGAATTGTGTTATTTAAGCTAAGTTATATCCGTAAATTCTTTCAAAGTTTCTAAATATCTTAAGTTTCAAGTGCTAGCCTACGCTCGGCGACTTTAGTCAAAACAATTTAATATCTTGTAAAGATTGTTGGCTATGTTTAATGCTATCGTGTAAGTATTGTGAATATACGAACGTCCTTTTAATTTTATAATAAATATATTATTGGGGTTTTTCACATCTTACATGACATGGCGCAGACGAACTGTTTTCCGGAATAAACGCCTTTGTTTTATTACCTGTTTTTTCAATTGCCTGTTTGTGGGCAATTTCCCTTTTAGTTCACCTGTTTTTCAGGCGTTTTTCGTTCTAGCTGGCCAGTTAAAAGGCTCTAATTCTGTGATTGCGGCCTGCGTAGGGCAACTTTCGATTTTGCGGCCTGTTGGAAGGCCATTTTCGGTTTACCTGCCTACTAGAGGTCCTTGCGGACTTCAGCGCTGTCTGCTTCCTGGTTCTGCGGTCTTTAAACCATTGTTTTAAAATTTCACCGCCTGTCAAAAGGCCAATTTCTGTTTTCAAGTCTGGTAGCGGTCATTTTCGGACCCTTGGGACGATTATTTTTTTTTGCTACTGCGCCCTGGCTTACAGCGCTGCGTGCTTTCTTCGATTGCAGATTTTCAAAGTACATTTTCGATTCAAGCGGTCGGTTGGAAATAAAATTTTTTGGTTTGCGACCTGCTGAACGCCATTCTCGGCTTTATTGTTATCGATTTTCTGCTCCTGCGGCCTGCTAGCGGTTCTCGTGGCACCTCGTTTTGCCTGTTTTTTGCTGTTTTGGCTTACTTAAGCCAGAAGCGGTACCCGCGGTTCGTTGGAAATTATTAAACATCCTTTTATTCTGTTTATTGCCCTTTTGGACGGGCGTCATTTTTCGTTGGTGGCCATTTCATTTTTCTGCATCTGTAGGCTACCACAGGCTGCTTCCGGTTTTTGCGGCTTTTGGGAAGGCCGTTTGGTTTTTTTTCGCGGTGCCTTCTTTAGTCAAAACAATTTAATATCTTGTAAAGATTGTTGGCTATGTTTAATGCTATCGTGTAAGTATTGTGAATATACGAACGTCCTTTTAATTTTATAATAAATATATTATTGGGGTTTTTCACATCTTACATGACATGGCGCAGACGAACTGTTTTCCGGAATAAACGCCTTTGTTTTATTACCTGTTTTTTGAATTGCCTGTTTGTGGGCAATTTCCCTTTTAGTTCACCTGTTTTTCAGGCGTTTTTCGTTCTAGCTGGCCAGTTAAAAGGCTCTAATTCTGTGATTGCGGCCTGCGTAGGGCAACTTTCGATTTTGCGGCCTGTTGGAAGGCCATTTTCGGTTTACCTGCCTACTAGAGGTCCTTGCGGACTTCAGCGCTGTCTGCTTCCTGGTTCTGCGGTCTTTAAACCATTGTTTTAAAATTTCACCGCCTTTCAAAAGGCCAATTTCTGTTTTCAAGTCTGGTAGCGGTGATTTTCGGACCCTTGGGACGATTATTTTTTTTTGCTACTGCGCCCTGGCTTACAGCGCTGCGTGCTTTCTTCGATTGCAGATTTTCAAAGTACATTTTCGATTCAAGCGGTCGGTTGGAAATAAAATTTTTTGGTTTGCGACCTGCTGAACGCCATTCTCGGCTTTATTGTTATCGATTTTCTGCTCCTGCGGCCTGCTAGCGGTTCTCGTGGCACCTCGTTTTGCCTGTTTTTGCTGTTTTGGCTTACTTAAGCCAGAAGCGGTACCCGCGGTTCGTTGAAAATTATTAAACATCCTTTTATTCTGTTTATTGCCCTTTTGGACGGGCGTCATTTTTCGTTGGTGGCCATTTCATTTTTCTGCATCTGTAGGCTACCACAGGCTGCTTCCGGTTTTTGCGGCTTTTGGGAAGGCCGTTTGGTTTTTTTTCGCGGTGCCTTCTTTTTGTTTATTGCCCATTTGGACGGGCGTTTATTTTGTTTGTTTTCCGTTTTATTGTTCAAACTATATTCAAAGCAGGAAGCTGTTGGTGGATTTTCGCCGGTCTACGTTTATTAGTTTTCAATGGAATTTTTAATTTTTTTTCTCTTAGTTTGTTAATTTTTCAATTTTTGTTGTAAAAATTAATAATGAATAATTTTTTTGTTGCTTGTATGTTTTAAAACATGTTTTTAAATTTAACAATTTTATGTAAGTTTTTAAGTGGATTTTTGCAAAAGAAACTTTTTCCTGTTGTTTTGTAATAACTCAAAAGTTAAAAACAAAAAAAAAAACTTACAACAATACAACTAAAACGGTAATTGTTAAAATTAAAAACGCACAATGTCAGAAGCAATACAAATGGGTCTCGGACCGGGCAAAAAGTGGCTATTAAAAGCTCTTAATAACGCCACTAAAGAGATATCAGTTGATACAAATTTGTCCGACCCAGAAAAAATTGTTAAACTTGAAGAATTATCATTAAAAGTAGGACGTGATATTGTTTCAATTACTGATAAATGTAAAACAGTCACTGAGTTAACTGAGGAGTGGCGGAGGTTTATTCAAGGTATTGACCCCAAAAACCAAAAGGTTGAAAAAGCCCTCTACTCCAAAGTTGGCGAAGGTCCCGATGGATTTATTGAGCTTCTCTTTTCAGCTAGGCATTAAATCACAGACCTAGAAAGCATGCAAAAGGAAATTGCAGTTATGCTCGGTAATTTACGCGGGGAAACCCTTACACCAATTTTGGAGCAACCAATCACCTCCGGCTTTACTGGGGATAATCTGGAAAGACCTCCATCACCGGCGTTGTCTACCGTTTCCCAAACAAATGTGGGAAACGTTAAGTTACCAAGGTTTGATCTACTCAAATTTCGCGGAGACCACATTAAGTTCCAAGCTTTCTTGGATCAGTTTTCAGTAGCCGTTGACCAAAAAACCACATTGTCTGATGTGGAAAAACTAATGTATCTCAAGCGAGCCGTTGAATCTCCAGCGGCTATTTTAATTTCTGCGTTGCCTGATGAGGCAAAGAACTATTCTGTGGCCATATGGCGATCCTGAAATCGTAAAAGAAACTTTATATGCAAAATTACGTTCTTTTAATATCAATGTGTCGTCAAGTCCGGATTGTAAAATTTTAAGCGATTTAGAATATGAACGTGACACCGATGCTGGTTGGACTCTGGAAACACTGCGAAAGGCGCTTTCCAAAATTCTAATCCACTGGGAACATGTAGAACGGATATCTACACTTTCAAAATTAACTAGCGGTACTAAAACCTTTCGCAGTGGCCCCAGCTCTCCTCACAGCAAAAGTGGCACTGAGTCTAGTGACTCTTCAGTATTTACTGTGCGTAACGATGCAGCCCAAAAGGCTAAAAAATCACCAAATTTTACGCCGTCAAAAACTCTGTCACAAGCAAAAATTCAAACCAAGTTTGACGGCGTAAAAGGCAGTGATAAATTTGTTCCAAAAAACGAAAATTCTGTTGGTAAGAAAAGGTGTTGTGTGTTTTGCAGAGAACCACATTTCTCTGCTAATTGTCAGAAACTCTCTACCCAGAGGGATTGTAACAATTTCGTCATGTAACACTCTCTTTGCCGAAATTGTTTGAACCCTCACCACACTGTTGCAAACTGTCGTTCTGGTTTTCGTTGTCTTTTGTGTAAAGGTTTACATCATACTGCGCTTTGTAATAAAAACAAAACGCATACAGGAGGAAATACAGGTCTCAAAGGATCTGACACTGGTCTTGTCACAACTGATGAAACCAATGTTAGTCTTACCTTAAAGGAGACCTCTGTTTCCTCTAGTAAATTCAAAAGCAAAACACAAAATTCCACTCCAACAGTTAATATGCACAAAACAAACATAAGCGTAAATCAAAATGTACATGGCGCTCAAAAGAACAATCAATACAATGCAAAAAAGAATGTTTCAAAAAATTCTTTTTCAATGTTGATGTTGGCAAACGTTTGTGTTCAGAACCCTGTTTCCAAATTACAAACAAACTGTGTGGCTCTTTTTGATGTCGGATCTAACTTAAGTTTTATACTAGAGGAAGTCAGTGCTAAATTCAATTTGTCAACAATTCGCCAAGAGAATCTGGCTATAAATGCGTTTACAGCTTCAAAACCAAAAGTGGTTAAGTCTTCAGTTGTTCAAATTAGTCTTGAACTCCAGAATGGTAAAACTCACCTAGTAGAAGCAAACACTGTTAAACATATTGCCAATTCAATGAAACGCAGCAAGCTTTCTGAAACCGACATGGATTTTCTTTGCAGCATGTCAACATCAACCTTTGCATTTCCGATTTCTGAAGTGCCTGAATGCGTTAAACCTCAATTGCTTCTTGGGGTAGACTGCTTCTGGGATTTGCTTTTAAATCAAACTTTGCAAAGGCTTCCATCAGGGCTCTATCTGATACCTTCAAAATTTGGTTTAATTTTGAGTGGAAAATCGTTTAGTTCACAGAAAGTAAAACACTTTACTACAATGGTGACCAATATTTCAAAAGAAAATCAATATGATATTGAAATCAGTCCTGCTGACGTCACAACAGAATTGGATGAATTCATTAGTTTGGAAACTATTGGAATTACAGATTCTTTGAACTCAAACGATGATGAGTTGGCAGTTCAACAGTTTTATGAAACTGTTCAGTACCGCAATGGATGGTATTACGTATCCTGGCCATGGAAAGATAAAAGTCCACCCCTGCCAGATAATAAAGGCTTGCATTTGGCCAATTTAAATCTCTAATACAAAGATTAAAAATCGACCCTTAGCTTTATCAGTCCTACTGCAAGAACTTGGAAGAACAACTGCAAAAGGGAATTGTTGAAATTGTGCCCAAAGAGGAATGGAATTTAAAAAATGGAGGATTATTTCACTATATTCCTCATCATGCAGTGCAAACTCCCGACAAAAATACAACTAAATGCCGAATTGTACACGATGGGAGTGCTAAGATGGGAAACAACAGTCCAAGTTTTAATCAGTGCCTTTGAGAGGACCTGTTTTATTACCAAATCTGGTAGGTCTTCTGTTAAGACTACATCTTCCTTCATTAATTATTACTTGTGACGTGGAAAAAGCATTCCTTCAGGTAGGATTGGACAAAAAATCGAAAGACGTCACAAGGTTTTTCTGGCTAAAGGACACGGCGGTACCAGAAACAGAAAATAACACAATCATTCTCCGTTTCACCAGAGTTCCTTTTGGGGCCATTTCTTAACCATTCCTACTGGCCCAAACGCTTCAGTATCATTTTCAAATACGCGGAACTGAATTAGCTGCTAAAATAGCAAGAAATATTTATGTCGATAATGTTGTGATTGGATCTGACGCTGCAACTGAAACTTGCAAAATTTATTCTGATATAAAAGATTTGTTCAATTCAGCATCAATGAACATTCGAGAGTTTTCTTCTAACTCTGAAACATTCAATGCCTCTATTCCTGACGCTGACCTTGCAAAAGGTGAAACCCAAAAGGTATTGGGATTATATTGGAACATCAAAAGTGACACTTTGACTATTTCAAAACCGAAAGCTCCAGAAAACACTAATATCACTAAACGAACAGTTAGTAGCACAATTTCTACTGTGTTTGACCCTGTTGGTTTCTTCACCCCAGTAAAACTTACTGCAAAATTGTTTCTGAAGGAACTTTGGAAGTTAAAATTGGACTGGCATGAGGAAATTCCTAAAGACTTAAAACAGGAATGGAAAACCGTTTTTAATGAATTGGAGAAACTACCCAGAATTGACATTCAACGCCATATCTTGCCTGGTGTAATAGAAGAATGCACATTTCAACTACATGTATTTGTGGATGCTTCTTCAAAAGCGTATTCAGCTGTTATATATCTACGGTCAACTTGTCACAAGGGGACTACAGTTCACCTTTTATTTAGCAAGTCCAGAGTAGCGCCTAAGCTAGCTGTGACTATTCCAAGAATGGAACTGCTAAGGCTCTTAATTGGTGTAAGAGCAGTGCACTTTGTACAGGAAGAAATTGATGTTCCTTTGTAAAAAATTCAAGCATGGATTGACTCTACGATTTGCTTACACTGTTTAAAATGTGCTAAACAACAATGTCGTTGGATAGAAAATCGATTAAAAGAAATTCGTCAATCTGAGCAAATAACTTTCTCTCACACATCTGGGGAAGAGAACCCAGCAGACATTGTGTCTCGCGGCTCCACAACTCAAGAACTCCAAACTAACAACCTTTGGTTATGTGGTCCTAAATGGTTGGCATTGCCAGAAGACCAATGGCCAAAATCTGTACTTACAGATCTAACACCACTTGAATTACAAGAAATTCAAGTGGAAAGTAAGTCAGTACCCATCCATCAGACGACAGTGTTGGCAAAGGTTTCCCCAGCAATTGATTTAACTGCGATTATAAATTTGGAAAAGTATTCAAAGCTTACTCGCTTACTTTGGACAACAGCAAGTGTGCTGAAATTCCTATTTCTTACCGTCTGTTTAAAACTCACCAATACAACAAAGTCAAAGTACTCTCACTTTGATAAGATTTTCACCGTGTTTTCTCCAAATGGAGTGATTAATACAACTTCCTTAAAATTTGTTCAGCTTCTTTGGATCAAAACAGTACAAAGAAAATATTTTGCTGAGTTATTGAATCAACCCATAAATCCCAGAAATAATTCAATAGTAAAATCATTAAACATAAAACTGGACCAAAATGGAGTTCTTTGTTGTTATGGAAGACTTAAAAACTCTGATTCAGCAAATGCAAGTATTGGTTTAATTTTACTGCCAAAACAATCATGGCTCACAACCTTGATAATTCGACAGGTTCATAAGAAAAATCTACATTCTGGACTTCAGCAAACTCTAGCTGAGCTTCGAAAAGAGTTTTGGGTGATACAAGGTTGTCAAACTGCAAAAACGGTATCAAACAATGCAAAATTTGTAATCGAACAAATGCAAACCCTTACTTATTGCCAGTAATGCCTCCATTACCAAAAGAACGGGTAACTCAATCTGGTTCTTTTACTTACACAGGTTTAGATTTTATGGGCCCAGTGAAAATAAAACGTGAATTTGAAACAAAAAAGTGTGGATTTGTTTGTTTACTTGTTTTGTGACACGGGCTATTCATCTTGAAGTCGCATTCAGTTTAGCAGCAGCTGAATTTTTAACCTGTCTTCGACGTTTTATTGCGCGTCATACATGTCCTAAACTGATCCTGTCAGATAATGCCCCATGTTTTAAACTGGCTGAGCAAACTGTCAAAAAAGCTTGGATCAACGTTTTTAATGATCCTGATATCAAATCATATTGCAGCAACAATGGAATAGCTTGGCAATTCATACCCAACTATGCCCCTTGGCAAGGAGGTCTTTATGAAAGGCTTGTTGGAATTGTGAAGTCACATTTTCGAAAATCAGTTGGAAAACGCTTACTTACAATTGATCAACTAGTCACTTTAATTACTGAAATTGAAGCGGTTGTCAATAGTCGACCTTTGACTTACCTGGATAATGAGCCAAATACAATTCTACGTCCAGCAGATTTCCTCTTTCCCTTTAGCAATCCTGGTGTACCAATGTTGGAAGAAGATCATGACGATCCATTGTATTTACCAAAACTTGATTCTGCTGACCAACTTCTTACACTGTGGAGAAAGGGACAAAAGTCTTTGGATGCATTTTGAACATCGTGGAGAGAAGACTATTTATCTTTATTACGTGAACAACAAACTATGATTCACAAACAATCAAAGTCATCCACTCATCAACCACAAAAGGATGATGTTGTAATTGTTAAGGAAAATAATCTTCTCCAAGGCTCATGGTCATTAGCCAAGATCCTTGATCTGATTCCCAGCCAAGACGGAGAAGTTCGATCTGCTCAAATCCTTCTTCCATCTAAGAACACATCAATGCGACCAATTTCCCAGCTTTACTGATTGAAAACAAAGAATCATCAACCCAATGATTTTAGATTTAAACCGGTAACCACAAAAAATATAATAACGATTGGCGTAATAATGTTATTGTTTGGATTTTCTGGTGTCTGTGGAAACCCTGGTGTTATTGAAGGTCCAAAATGTCCACCAACTGTTGCGATTACAATCCTAACATCACAAAAATGTACCAACCAAGGAATATTATTGGAAGAAGGCGAAACCTTGGTCTAATTTGCTGGAAGCAAAAACAATGCTCACCTCACCGCCACCTTACTAAACTGGTTCCTGTGGAAGTAAGTGTCCATGCTCCCTGCCTGGAAAAACAGATTGCAGCCATTACAATGATACAGTGTCTTCTGTAAGTTCAACACTTAAAGAAAGTTTATTGATGGATAGACCTTACTGTGTGTTCCTTTACTCCTAGTGAAGTAATGTAATCCACAACCTAGGACAGGAACTTTCTATCAAATACAATTATTTGATTCAACACAGCATTTGGTGAAAGTACTTGCAACTCAGCGATGCTCAAAGGGCTTCAAACTCCAATACATGTGTTGGTTCTTATTCCTCCAGAGTCACTGGTTTGAGTGCCTATTGCGAAACACATCGTTGCGAGAAACACCAGGTGTTTTGTTATTATCCAAATAACCATATAATTGTACAAGTGTCCTCAGAAGGTTACAAAATTCCCATTACTGCTTTTGGGTTCTGTTACAGTTCCATATTTTGATGAAAAATTTAGCTCAAATTTAAACCCTACGTGCACTGGGTGTTCTCTCAAATGCATCAAAAATGGAATACAGATCAATTCAATTGAAGGTGTTGGTTTAATTGAAGCCTGCGTTTATCCTTTTTGTCTTAAAGTTAGCAATCCCAATCCAATTGCAACTGTTTATTTCTCCCCAGAAGTTGCACTTACTCAACACACTGTAGACGTAAAAATATGGTTGAATGGTTTTTTACTAAAACAAATGGGCATTGACTGTGAAGCTGAACCTTTTTGTGAAACTATATCGTGCACATTTTGTGTTTCTTTCTTCCAGATACACAGCACAAAACTTTAAAAAATTTGAATTTAAGGGCGCAGACATCGTAAATAACTCGTAAATCAGGTACTTTTTAAAAGAACAAGGCTGAACTCCTATTAAAAGAATGTTTTGGTGATTGGATTTCTCCACTGCCCATAAATTACACGTTTAGATTGGGTTGGCCCAAAGAAGATGGACACCCTCGATTGCTAAAACTTGCCTTTCCTAGATCTCATGACCCTATCAAAGTTTTGAGCGATCTTGAAAGTTAAAAAAATCAAGAACTTTTTCTGGTATTAACATCTGCCATAGTTACACCTAGGCGGAAAGGCAACGTCTCACTGAGTTGTACGACGACTGCAATGCTAAGAACTCCGAAGCAGAAGAAAAAAAATATTATGTAAATTATGTTGGTTTTTGACCCAATGATTTTTTGTTGCTCCGTGTTCTAACAAAAGAAGTCAGAGCTAGGTAACTGTGAGTGCAGGTCTCTTATGTAAATTATTTAATGCACGCAGTTTAAAAAATAAAATCCCACAGCTTTTGAGTGTTTTAGCATTAGGAAATTTTGACCTTTTATGCGTAACAGAGACGTGGCTTGACAGTACAGTTTCTAATGCTTGTTTGCTAAATGATAATTACACTGTAATAAGGTATGACAGAGATAAACAAGTTGGAGGGGCGTATGCGTTCTTATAAAAAATCGTTAAAAACAACAGCTCAAGTTGACATACCAAAAAAATACGCTGAGTTAGAAGTGGTTTGTTTTGATATATTTAATAAAACTAGGGAACAACGAGTTATATGTGTTTATAGGTCTTGTAATGCGAGTATAAATTCTGAACAGACAATATACATCTTAAAATTACTTGGCGAACTTATAGAGTTTTTAAGTGCAGTGGAACAACCGTCTGTGTTATGCGAGGATTTTAATTTTCCAAAAATATGCTGGAAAATAAACACTTTGTCTCCAGGATGTTTTAACGTCTTGGCTCACGAAATGTTCTTGGAGATTTGTGTACAAAATGGATTCACTCAATTTGTAAAAGAACCTACTCATAATTCTGGAAATACTCTTGACTTAGTTTTATCTAACAGAAGCCAATCCATTTTAAACTTGAAAGTATCCAAACCATTTACGCCTAACTGTGACCATCTAAGTTTTGACTTTTTACTTGATTTTCATCCGGCGCGAGCAGAAAAACAAACTAATACTTTTAGAAATTTTAAAAAAGGGGATTTTAAAGCAGTTGACGATTACCTTAAAAGTGTTAATTGGAAATCTATAGTAGCTTCAGCTGGCTCTATAAATGAACTGTATAATAAAATATGAGAAATCAATCGTTTTTGCATAAAAATTTTTGTACCATTAATCAAACATCAGGTAAAGCGAATTGAATATCCTAAGGAAATAAAAAGGCTTTATAGACGCAAGCGCCATTTATATATCCTATCAAAACGAACTAAAATTTTAAAAATTTGTATAAAATTTGCGCAAAAACTTATGAAGAGTGTGTGAATGACTATATAACAAGAAACGTGAACAAAACATAATTAATTCTGGCAATATAAAAAACTTTTATAATTATGCTAAATCTAAAATGAAAGTAAACTCAGATATTTCACCGTTAAAAAAAGAAGATGGTAGTCTAGCTGTAGACCCAGTAGAAAAAGCAAAACTTTTAAATTTATTTTTCAGTAGCGTCTTTACCAAAGATGATGGTACCACTCCTAGGTTTAACAAAAAAATACCTGAAAACGTTGGTTTAAACTCGATACGTTTTCCAGTAAATGTTGTCGCAAAAAAAATGAAAAAGTTGCCTCCTAAAATATCAAGTTCTCCTGACCGTATGCCATCGTATTATTGAAAAAATGTTTGGGAAACTATGTCTCCAACGCTCGCAATATTTTTTGAAATGAGCATGATGTCTAGCACAGTTTCTAATTATTGGCGTGACGCAATTGTAGTTCCTATCTATAAAAAAGGTTTAGCGAGTTTAGATTCAAACTATAGAGCAATTTCCCTAACATGTGCTGCCTGTAGGATTATGGAATCAATTATTCAAGATGAAACGCTGTCATATTTGTATAAACACAAACTCATTACTAAGCAAAAATATGAATTTTTAGGTCGGCGTTCTACGGGTCTGCAGTTATTAAGCACTCTAAACGACTGGACTTTAGCATTAGACAACAAAAAACTTATAGATTGTGTATATATTGATTATAAAAAAGCCTTTAATAGTGTTTCGCACTCCAAACTTTTAATTAAGCTAAGTGGATACGGTATTGATCATGAATTGTTAGCATGGTTTATTAGTTATTTGTCAAATCGTAAACAATGTGTTTCTGTAGGAAATCAAATTTCAGATTTTGTTCCAGTAACCTCAGGCGTGCCTAAAGGTAGCGTCATTGGACCTTTGCTTTTTTTGTTTATTAATGACATGCCTGAATGTTTGGAAAAGGGTACAAATGCTAAAATCTATGCAGACGATACTAAACTTTATAAAATTAGAGAAAAAAATGAAAGCATGGAAAATTTTGAAAAGTCTTTAAAACAATTCTCTAACTGGTCGCGGAAGTGGCAGCTTTGTATTGCTTTTGATAAATGTTCTACTTTTTCTTTGGGCCATGAAAATAATTTCCCAAATTTTAAGTTGGACAATAAAATTTTAGAAAATGTAATTTAAGTAAAAGACCTTAGAATCCTAATTTTTAATGATCTAAAATCAACGTCACATTGTGTAAACATAGCAAAAAAACTTCGGCAAGGGTTTCCTTGATATTTCGAATATTTGGTACAAAAAATAAAGACAATTTAATTTGCGCCTACACAACGTTTGTGCGTCCACTGCTTGATTCGAGACTCCAGTTTGGTCACCTTACTTAAAAAAAATATTGAAAAAATTGAAAATGTGCATCTCTTGTTTACTAGAAAACCCTATGCAATATGTTTACTCCGAAAACCTTGTTACAGTGAACGCTTATCAGCCTTAAGAATGGAAAGTCTTGAATTATAAAGAATTCGAAATGATCTAGTATTTTGCTATAAAATATTACATGGTACTATCGATGCCGCTTCGTCTGAATTTTTTGAATACAATTGCGCTAATAAAATACGATTTAAAACTAAAAATTCATTTTTCTACCTTAAAGTTGCGTAAATTTTTCTTTTCTTCTCAAGTCTGCACCATCTGGAATTCACTTA
Organism: Microlaimidae sp. YZB2_3; assembly: GCA_030248175.1. Taxonomy (NCBI): domain Eukaryota; kingdom Metazoa; phylum Nematoda; class Chromadorea; order Desmodorida; family Microlaimidae; species Microlaimidae sp. YZB2_3. Next base: position 24,154 of record JASAMX010006859.1, read on the forward strand.
ACCAAGATTGTTGTTAAAAGATATTGTTAAATCATGTTCCGTCAAAGTTTTTAAATCAAAACTCAACAAA
>JASAMX010006864.1:0-12071 GCA_030248175.1 Microlaimidae sp. YZB2_3
AAATTCTTTAAACGATTTTTATAAGTATATAAACTCAAAACTTAAATGTAAAACACCAGTTCCACCTTTCGTTAAATATAATACTATGTAATTGAGGATAATGAAAAGGCTGAATTGTTAAATAATTTTTTTGCCTCAGTTTTTACAATTAACAATAATATAATTCCAGACTTTCCAATGCGCGTTAATGAAAATGTAGGACTTCATTTTGTTAATTTCTCATATGAAAAAGTCGTTAAAGCTATACGAAAATTACCATCAAAATTATCTCGTACTCCTGACAATTTTCCAGCACTTTTCTTGAAGACTTTAGACACTGAAGTTGCATATCCCCTCTCGATTTTGTTCGAAATGAGTTTAAAATCTGCTATCCTTCCTGATGTGTGGTTAATGGCAATAGTAATACCCATTTTCAAAAAAGGTATATCTTCTTTAAAAGAAAATTATAGGCCAATATCGCTCACATCAAATTTATGTAAATTAATGGAAAGAATAATTGTAGATGACTTAATCTTATACCTTCTCAAAAACAATTTGATAACACATGAACAATATGGTTTTTTTTCAAAACGTTCCACATGCACCCAATTATTGAAAATGCTTGAAGAATGGACTAAAGAAATTAATAACGGCAAGCGAGTTGACTGCATGTATATTGATTTCGCGAAGGCATTCGACACGGTCTGCCACGCGAAATTAATAGTCAAATTAAGAGCTTATGGAATTAACTATGAGTTACTAAATTGGATATCTGCTTTTTTATCAAACCGAACACAACGTGTTTTGGTTAACGATTCCTACTCAGAACAAATAAAAGTAAAGTCCGGGGTGCCGCAAGGCTCTGTACTTGGACCAATATTGTTTGTTATATATATAAATGACATTGTCGATTGTCTTGAAGGTTCATGTGGGATCAAATTGTTTGCTGATGATGGGAAGATATATGAATCACGTGTCAATAATAACACTTCTCATTTAGAAAACAGTCTTGAAAATTTTTGCCAATGGGCAAAAAAGTGGCAGCTAAATGTGGCAGTCACAAAATGTAATGTCTTATCAGTTGGAAATTTATTTATTCCAGAAAAAACGTACTCATTGTCAGGAATAAATATTGAGCCTGTTAATCAAATACGAGACCTCGGCATATGCATAACAAGTGATTTAAAGTTTTCAAAACACTGTGCTAATATTTCTAGCAAAGCTTATGGGCGTGCTTCATTAATATTACGTTGCTTTAAAAGTAATAATCCGTACTTTTTAGTTCGCGCGTACAAAACTTACGTAAGACCCATTTTGGAATCAAATAGCCCAGTGTTTAACCCATTTTTAATTCAGGACATTAAATGTATAGAAAGAGTACAAAAGTATTTTACCCGAAGAGTCTTTCAAAAATGCAAGCTACCTAAATCAGAATATTCAGTTAGGCTTAAAATGTTATTTTTGGACACGTTGGAACTTCGCAGAATTAAATTAGATCTGTGTATGGTTTACAATATTGCTCATGGCCATGTGGATCTATCATTTAACGACTTTTTTACATATGATAATAAAATGTATAATACCCGAGGCCACATATACAAGATAAAATATAATGATAAATATAAACTAAATTCTCGTAAGTATACATTTTCCCAACGTGTTATTGGTGTTTGGAATTCATTAAACAATAGAACTGTATGTGCAAATTCATTGACATTGTTTAAAAAGTTACTTGACAATTGTGATCTTGATAAATATTGTTCTGTTTACTAGGCGGTAATATTAGGGTGTATAATGCCTTTACTTGCCTTTTTGTCGTTGGTAATTTTTCACTAATTGACAAATAAAATCTTTTCAATTCAATTCAATTCAAATGGATATAATAAACATTGTTTTTATATGTACAATATAATACACAAAAACTAAGCATACCTTTAAACTAGCAAATCAAGATTGATTTAATTTAAACTCACGATATTTAATCATTAGTTTAGCTATTAGTTTTTTTCAAACCAAATTAAAACTGTTGTCTTATTTAAATGCATTCATCTGATCTCATTGTTAATTTTAATGCGTTGTTTCTCGTATTTTTAACGTTGCTTATGTGCGTTTTAAAGAAATTGTGTTGGTTAGTAATGAAATATAAAAAATTGTTAAATGGATATAATAAACATTGTTTTTATAATTACAATATAATACACAAAAACTAAGCATTCCGTTATGCTCATTTATTTTTAAGTGAGTCTAACAAAATATAGGTTAGTTTATATGACAATTAAATCATTGTATAAATTACTCATCATTTTTACAAACAATAGCTAAAAAATCATTAATTTCGTCTGAATGAATTACTTTTAAAGGATCGAGTTTATTAAAAATGCCGGTAGCGAATTGAGCAAGGAGTGAATTCTCTAGGGAGCGAATTGTCCCTAATGAAGTAGGTTTGATAAGATATGCGTTTATAAAAACTTTCGGGAGCAAATTGTCCCGGGAGCGAATTGTCCCGGTAGCGAATTGTCCCGGGAGCGAATTGTCCGGGAGCGAATTGTCCCGGGAGCGAATTGTCCGGGAGCGAATTGGCGGGAGCGAATTGTCCCGGTCCCATTCCATATTTCATGTATAAACAGAGTTCCAGGCAAGGTGCCTATTGGAGGAATGGGTAAAGTTTTTCCGCACCGCACTTTTAAGTGAATATCAGTTGGTATATGAAAACGGCCAGATAAACACAGACAAAATAAATATAAGTTGAAATGGTTACAAGGACGTAAGATTGTTAATTTAAAGTTTGTTTCCAAATTAATCTGGACTAAAACTTTAATTAATTTGTTTTCATTATTTATTATTATTAATTATGATTAATTTATTTGCATTAAACAAAAACAAGATGTATAAATTCTTTAGGTGGAAATTCGAAATTAATTAATTAGATACTGAAGTATTTTTGAGCATAAGAAATTCTTTCCAAAGCGCTCAATTTGTATAATGAAATTATGTTAAATTGAAACTAAAGGTCATATTTTATTCAAATTTAGTGAATTCATTGTATATACAATTTGTTATATAATTAAAGTTAAACGTGTCTATTAAATTATTTTAATAAAATTGATTGATTTAGGTTCCAGCCGATGCCCCATATGCAGCTTTAAAAATGTTGGATTTTATATTAGCGCCATGACCACACAACACAAAAGTACAGCAAAGTTGATTTCAACGGAAATTTTTTCAGCAAAAACTATTGTTTTCATTGATAAATAAGTGATGTTTGTCGTAATCTTTTAGAAATAAATTTTCTTACAATATTTTCGTTAATTTTTTACATTATTATTTTGTAAAAGAAACCAAAATTCAAAAATTATTAATTTAAAAATGCAATGCAATAAACAAACGAAGTATAAGATCTTAATAGATCATTTTTGTTTTGTGTTTCAAACCACATAAAAATTATATAATTATATATATGTTTTTTTTTGCAATTTTATTACATTGTGCCGATAATTTCAAATCATCAGCAATTATAACATCTAAATCATGTGCATTTTTTATTTTCCAACGTAAATTTTTTTATACGAAGCCCATATTTAAGGGTAATGTAGTTCCTATATAATGTCCCCAATAATGCAACATTTTTCTACAGCCATTTACAGTTGCCATAGTGCAGACTAAGTGGTTAATATGTTAAAAGAATTTTGAAGAATTAAAAATTTAACTTCCCTTTTTTTGCGCGCATTTTACAGCTTTATAACGTTGGCAAACAACCTGCATTGTAATTGTTGAAGAAGGTGGTTTATATAAAGCAAGAAAAACAAAGGTTCCAAGACGAAATCTTGAAAAACTCCAGAAGAGACGTCAGCATAAGTAGAGGAAACTGGTTCAACGATTACTCTTTGCTTTTGATTACTGAGCAAAGCTGTTATCCAGTAAAAAGATCACCTACAATCCCATAAGAACTGAGACGTGACAAAAGCTTCTTGTGGCTAACTGAACTAAGAGCCCTACTAAAATCAATTTACACAACGTCAATAATTATACTCTAATCATAAGATAATTGGATGACGTGCAATATCACCGTAAAAGCTGTGTCGAATCCCCATGAACAAATTTACCATAAACTAGTGTTAAATCTTCATGACATTGAGAATTGCGTTTGCAAACTAAAATTTGTTTTAAAACCTAATTTTTATTATAAAAACATAAAAAAATGTTTTTATTTTTTTCTGAGCCAAAGCAAAGCCTTAAAATCAAGCTGAATTTTATCATTAGGAATTTTAATTTTATTTTATGTGTTAAATTTGAAAAAAAAATTGCAAATCCATTATCTTTATAGTAAATTGACACTACTTTATGATGATTTTGTAATATTTACTAGCCTTTAAAAATGCTCTAAGAATAGAGCAGGAAAAAGGGGCGATTTTTCCCCGGGCGTATGTTTAGACAGAAAAGATATGGACTAGACTGAGATGGACATTATGTGGACTATAGAAAATTTGCATTTGGTTTGGCCAGCTGCTCACTAAATAAAAATTTCTACGATATGATAATGATTTGTTTATACATTGATCTAATCACACAGCACTGTTGCATTTTTTTTTAGTTTGATGAAATGTCAATTGAAAAAATCATACTCACAGCAATCTTTGACAAGCGCATTTTACAGCTTTATAACGTTGGCAAACAACCTGCATTTTACAGCTTTATAACGTTGGCATTTTACAGCTTTATAACGTTGGCAAACAACCTGCATTGTAATTGTTGAAGAAGGTGGTTTATATAAAGCAAGAAAAACAAAGGTTCCAAGACGAAATCTTGAAAAACTCCAGAAGAGACGTCAGCATAAGTAGAGGAAACTGGTTCAACGATTACTCTTTGCTTTTGATTACTGAGCAAAGCCGTTATCCAGTAAAAAGATCACCTACAATCCCATAAGAACTGAGACGTGAATAAAGCTTCTGTGGATAACTGAACTAAGAGCCCTATGGAAATTATTTTTACACAACGTCAATAATTATACTCTTAATCATAAGATAATTGGATGACGTGCAAAATCACCGTAAAAATTGGTTGAATCGACTAACAAATTTACCATAAACCAGAGTTAAATCTCCATGACATTGAGAATGCGTTTGCAAACTAAAATTTGTTTTAAAACCTAATTTTTCATTATAAAAACATAAAAAAAGTTTTATTTTTCTCCTAGTCAAAACAAGCCTAAAATCAAGCGAATTTATCATTAGGAATTTAATTTATTTATGTGTTAAATTTGAAAAATTGCAAATCCACTAATTATAGTAAATTGACACTACTTAGAGATTTGTAATATTACTAGCCTTAAAAAATGTTTTAAGAATACAGCAGTAAAAAGGGGCGACGGCGATTAGAGATAAAAAGATAGACTAGACGAGAGACATAGGGACTATACAAAATGATTGTTGGCCGAATAGAAATAAAATTTCTACGATAGATAAGATTTTATACATGATCTAATCACACATATTGATTTTTTTTTAGTTTGATGTAATGTCAATTTAAAAAATCATACTCACAGCAAATCACAAATCACTTTTTCAAATTTATAGTTGTTTCTTACACGTACAAATATAACCTTCTAATTGAAAAAGTGGCGATTTCGCGCTTGTCAAAGATTCCTGTGAGTATAATTTTTTAATTGACATTTCATCAAACTAAAAAAAATGCAACAGTGCTGTGTGATTAGATCAATGTATAAACAAATCATTATCATATGGTATAAATTTTTATTTAGTGAGCAGCTGCCCAAACCAAATGCAAAATTTCTATAGTCCACATAATGTCCATTTCAGTCTAGTCCACATCTTTTCTGTCTAAACATACGCCCGGAGAAAAATCGCCCCTTTTTCCTGCTCTATTCTTAGAGCATTTTTCAAAGCTAGTCTACCACTTTTTTTGAATTAAATTAAAAAATAGCCTAATAAACTATAATTTTAGCTGCGCAATGACATATGTTTATAATCATTCCGTTGCCTAGATATACTTTTTTTAAATAAAAAATAATAAGATGATGAATTTAAATTACAAAAATTTACCCACGTTGTTTAATTATAGTTAGTGCGGTGCAGTGGCGCTCCGGACAAGGTTTACCTACGTTCTCTAAATATAGTTGGTGCGATGCCGTGCGCCAATGATTGCAATTATAATTTTAAATTAAAAATAATAATAATAATAAGATGATGAACATGTATTACAAAATTTACTCACGTTCTCTAAGTATAGTTGGCGCGGTGCGGTGGGTTGAATTGCAGTGTGGCACCCCCGCACCACCGATGATTACCTACCGGCGCGTGGACGCTTATTATTATTTTTTAATAAATAAAACTTTGAAATAATTTTGTCATCAGTAATGCAAGAATTAAAAAAAGTACTCTGTTGTTTTCGCCAATTTCCGCGCGGTTGAAGCAGATGGCGCTGGGAACTGGTTCCGTTTCTGCCACCAATTAAAAGCCGTCTGCTTTTTTTGTGCGGTTTTTATGAGGGGATGTTGGTTGTCTGCTCTGTACAATCCTTATTGTTGCCAAAAGGCTGTTATTGTGCTGTTGGGAGTTTTTATTTATCTATTTTTCAAATTTTTTATTTTGATCAATAAATCGATAACAAGGACCTAAATCAAAAAAGTGCTTCCTAAGAAAGTTGCGTAATTCCTTCTTCTTTCTTATGAGCCCATGTTTATTTTTGATCAATCAGTAACGAATGAGGAATATCGCTTTTAAGGATGGAGCGTTGGAATAATAATAATAATAATAATAATAAGAAGAAGAACAAGAAGAAGGTTCTGAATTTCAAAATTTACCCACGTTCTCTAATTATGGTTGGCGCGGCGCCACAGGGCTAAATCGCCCCGTGGCGCTCCCGCGCCACCCATGATGGTGATTCTGGCCTATGGTAAATTTTTCCATGGGGTTTCTGTACAGAACCAGCAAATGCCAGTCAAAAAGTACTATTATTTAAACTAATTTCGTTTTCTTAACATATGTTTGTTTTTGTTATTTTTGTTATTTTATTATTAAAAAGGATTCAAAAAGTTGTGAACAAGTCTACTTTTCCCAAAGAAATCCATGTTGATTGTGTGATATTAAATTTTTTAAATAAAGTAAGCAAGTAATTGATGAGAGATACATGTTTTGATAACTTCGCAATAAATACAAGTAAGCGAAATAGGACAATAATTATCAGGATTTGTGTAGCACCTTTTCGGAAAACAGGAATAACATCTGCAGTTGACCATAATTTGGGAAGACAATGAGCATTGAAAGATACATTAAACAAAAGGATAGAGAGATAGCTAGTTTTTTAAAAATATTTTAACTGGTATTCTATCAAGAGTTCGACTGCACTTGTTGTTGCACTTTTCTAAAACTTTACAACTATATTTGTACTAAATTAAATTTTTGATATTTTGGATTCATAGTTTACTTGAGGTTCTAAAACTGGGTTTAATTAATCTCCAACCCTAAATTTAATTAAAAAGTTAGTATAAAGTAGAATAGCTTGTTCTAATTTGTCAACAGTTAAAAAAAGGTTTAGTTATTTAAAACCCTCTGTTCTATACCACGATTGCAGTGTTTTGTTGTCTAACTGCTGCTTGTGTCAAATCTGCCGTGTCCCGTCGAACTGGCCCCCCAACAAATTCGCCCCGGTAAAACTGGCCCCCAGTCATTTCGCCCCCAGTCAACTGGCTCCTTGACAAATTGGTCCCCTGACAAATAGGTCCCCATGACAAATAGGTCCCCTAACAAAAAGGCGTCAATTGGTCCCCGACAAATTGGTCCCCGACAAATTGGTCCCTGACAAATTAGCCTCCGTCAATTGGCCCCTGTCAATTCGCCCCCGACAAATTGGCCCCCGTCAATTGGCCCCCGACGAATTAGCCCCCGTCAATTGGCCCCCGGCAAATTGGCCCCTGTCAATTAGCCCCCGACAAATAAATAAAATAAACCAATTGTCAATTGGTTCAAGTGAATTATTTTGTGGGGTTCAATGCTATTATTATTTTAACTTTAAAATCACCGGAGAATAAGGGCTGGTTCATACTTATGACAAAACGTTTTGACAAAGACAAAACGTCCTTTGGACTTTTTCCAAAGGACAAAATCCAAAGGGAAAAGTCCAAAGGACAAAATCTAATAAGGACAACGTATTCATACTTTTGTCCTTTGAACTTTTCCCTTTGAATTTTGTTCTTTGGACTTTGTCCAAAGGACAAATTCTAAGTAGCGTTCATACTTCGTCCAAAGGAAAAAGTCCAAAGGACGTTTTGGCTTTTATAAAATTGTCCTTTGGACTTTGTCCAAAGGACGTTTTGTCATAAGTATGAACCAGCCCTTAAACAATTACTATAAGATTATCTGAGATAAGTTTTTTATTATTTTATATCACTTAAACTGTGTATTAAATGTAATTGATTATTATCAAGAATATTAAAGCAGAGAAAATAATATGAAGATCAGTGTTTAGTGCTGTATCTTTAAAGTCACAAAAAAAAACATAACTAAAGTCTTTAGCATGTCGTTAATTTCAATGCAAAAAAAGCACGAATTTAATTTAAATTAAACCCAATAAATGAACTAATAAAACCCAAACTACACCACTTTTGTGCATTTAAAATTCGTATGTAAATATAAGGTGATCCAGAAAAAATAATCGAGCTACACTATAGTGTTGTTTTTGGCGCATGCCAAGCGCGCCGGATGGTGTACTTATAACAGTGAGTTGGCGCGCCGTACATCTATCGCCGCACTCGTAACGATTAAGGGTTAAACTAAAACATAGGAAAGTACACAACGCAAAAAAGTACACAAGTATGCCCAAAAGTTGCCAGGACCTTCATTATTGAAGCTATTTTCTTAGTGTCTCTACCTTACGCTAGAATGTAATGGTCCGTTAATGTTAACCGTTATCTTTTTTTCGTCGGACTGGCGTATAATTAAGTATTAGTCAAAAATTAAGCAGCATTAGTCGTCTTTTAATTCTCAAAAAAATGTCTATTAAATACCCAAGCAAGAAAATCAAAGAGCTGCGATTAAATTCCGAGATAGCCAACTTCGCGCGATCTTTAATTGGTTAGCAAAAAATACCAATTAGCAACCCACAACACAAGCAAAATATTGTTTTAGTGGGCGTGGCTTATTTACAAACCAATTTTTAAATAATCCACGCCCACTAAAGCAATTTTTATTTTGGTGTGCGGTCGCTAATTACTATTTCTTATGTTAACCAATTACAAATCGCACGAACTTGGCTATCACGGACCATAGGCAGACTTTAGTTAATTTAATACTGACTCGTTTTACTGGTCTTCCTTTCACATGAGGTGCATGAAAAACATTGATTTGTCGGGGGCCGATTTGTCCGGGGACAATGAACGGGGGCCAATTTGTTGGGGACCAATTTGTCGGGGACCAATTTGTCGGGGGCTAATTTACGGGGGCCAATTTGTCGGTGACCAATTTGTCGGTGGCCAATTGACGGGGACCAATTTGACAGGGGCCCATTTGTCGGGGACCAATTTGTCAGGGGCCAATTAGTCGGGGACCGATTTGTCGGGGGCCAATTGACTGGGGACCAATTTGTCGGGGGCCAATTGACGGGGGCCAGTTTTACCGAGGCGAATTCGTTGGGGGCCAGTTGACGTGGAATCGGTTAAATTTAAAAAAAATAACATGGACATCTGTATATCGGACAAAGCATTTTTACCGAAAACATGGAAGGAATCATCCTTGCTAACTACTGAATGAAGTTCAGTAGTTAGCAAGGATGATGGCGTTGTGATAAAAGTGTTGTTTTTCGCGTAGTGTGCGCGTGTGGCGGCTGATTCATTTTCTCTTGAAACTTTCGAAACAAAATACCTTTTACTCAATTAAGCACCCAGAATTAAAGAAAATCGTTGTAAGGAATATTTTTTACTTTGTTTACTTCTGTTTTACAACTTTTTTCAAATAATATATTCAAAAAAGCAATATAAACGAATGCTAAAACCTCTCAACAAATTTTGAAAAAACTAGCAGCACCACCAGCAAAACCAGGACTTTTCCTCACTCTGTTTCACAACAGAGTTGTCATTATTAAAACACACGGCATGAATTGCGTTACACGTAACAACGTGTTGGGGGACAAGACTAGGAATCGACCGGGGCAGGATTTTTGCTGATGCCGGGGCCGGGGCCGGGGCCGGGGCCGGGGCAGGGGCCGGGGTAGAGAAAATTTGATTTGCCGGGGCAGGGGCCGGGGCAGACGAAAAATTTAGCAGAATTTATAATTTTGGTCCTTTTTTCAAATAAAAATCAAAGTTTTTACAGTTAATTATTTGGTTTAGGCATTTAATAGTCACATTTTAGAGTTTAAGCACTTTGTGAGTAAAAAAAAACCTTATTTTTTTACACAAAATTTTTTTTTCTAAGCAGAACAAAATTTTTATTTTATAGTTATTTTTTAAAACTAAATTATTTTATTACATATTATTACATTTTTACATATAATATTAATATATTCTCTTTAAACACTATTATACTATCCAAACCATATTACTTTAAAAAATAAAAACCATTTATTATGAAGCTACAATTATACGTTATTTTATTAGCGAGTATGTTTAATCAGTGAAGCAAAACGTGGTAAAGAAACTAAAATAAAAACTGGGTAAAATTAACAAAGTTATTTTATGCACGATAACGAAAAAATTCTCATATCAAATATTTATAAATTGAACTTAATCCTACATATAATTATCCAGGCTAACAAATAATTTTTACCGCATTTTTTATATTCATTTACTTTTTTTTTCAAAATTCAACCCTTCTGTGCCATTCTCGTGACTGTAAGCTTTACAATGATACTTTAGTTAACCCGCACTCCATTTTGTCGTGGGGGGAAGGGTCTTTCCCTCGTTTGGTGAAAATATGTTGTCCAGCATAAAAATGTCCATGTTATTTTTTTACAAATTTAAACCCCTTTATGATGCTCGTTGAACTATATGGTTTACCCATAACATCTAATTTACCCAAATTCTTTGTGATTGCAGAGGAAGGTCTTTCCCTCTTTTGTAAAAATATGTTGTCCAGTATAAAGATGTCGATGTTATTTGTTTAAAAATTCAACCCATTTATGACATTCTCCAGACTGTAAGCTTTGTAATGATACTTCATTTAGCCCAATCCGTTTTGTGGTTGGGAAGAAGGGCTCCCCCTTTTTGTCAAAATGCGTTGTCTAGCATAAAAATGTCCTTGTTATTTTTTTTTTGAAACATTCAACCCTTTTATGATATTCCTTGAAACTTAAGCTTTGCAATGATATATCATTTAGCCCAATCTTTTTCGTGGTTAAGGAGAAGGTTCGTTGCCCCTTTTAGTGAAAAAATGTTGTCCAGCATAAAGATGTCCATGTTCATTTTTCCAAAAACATGATATTCTGGCTTTACATTGGAAAATTATTTTCATCAATAAGGTTGAACGAATTCGAAGATAAAAAATTTTTCAACTTTCAAAGTCCATAGGGTCCTGTTTTTGTGAAAATGTCTTGTCCAACCAAAAGATGTCCATGCGATTTTTTTAAATTTCAACCCCTTTATGACATTTTCCTGTCTGTAAGCTTTGCCACATTACCTCATTTAGCCCATTTTTTTTGCTAGTTGAGGGGGAAGGTCTATCCTCTTTTTAGTGAAACGTTGTCCAGCATTAAGATGTCCATGTTAATCTTACCAAAACATGATATTTTTGTTTTACATTGGCGAATTACTCTTATCAATAAGTTCGAGCCAATTTAAAGACAAAAAAATTTTCGATTTCCAAAATGTTTATGATTATTTTTGCCAAAAAACATGATATTCTGTCTTTACATTGGCTAATTACTCTTACCAATAAGTCTAAGCCAATTCCCAAACAAAAAATTTTTAATTTCCAAAATCCCTTTTGGTAAAAACGCGTTGTCCAGTATAAAAATATCCATGTAAGTTGTTTCAAAATTTCAACCCCCTTACGACATTCCCTGGGGTATAAGCTTTCCAACAATACCTCATTCACCTTAATCCGTTGAGTGGTTAGGGAGGAGTTGGGGAACACACAGACAAG
>JASAMX010006865.1:0-11421 GCA_030248175.1 Microlaimidae sp. YZB2_3
AACCCAGTGTAAGAAAAATAACTTAGTTTTTTGTACTCTTTTGTTTCGTTATTAGGTGATTGGTTTTTTTTAGCAGAGTCGGTGGTAATGGGACTTTAGGTTATTTCGTCAAAAATGCATTTTTATCCAGTGCCTTTTTTTAAAAGAGGAGCTGTTTCATGTTTCCCCTGTGCCCTCCCTCTGAATACAGCCTTGTTTTATTTTATACAATACAAATTCTGTAAAGTGGCGTAAAACAACTTGACTTTTAGTTTTGATTGTGAAAGTTTATTAAAGTACTTCTATTACAAAAAAACCAAAACGAAATTTTTTTTGGTATCCTTTGGATTCCTATTGTCTACATGTCTTTATTATAATATTGTTTTCGCTACGATGATTTGATTTGTTTTCGGTTTTGGCTTTTTATTAATTGTTGTCGTATGTTTTAGCAGGTAGTCGAAGTGGGTCGCCTACTTCTCGCCTTCCGCAAAGTGTGCGGAAAAACAGGACAGGAATACCAGGCAGATCCCAGGCTGGTTCGAGGGAGCAAAGTCCCAACCGAACTCCTAGTGGTAAGAATTTGTTGTATTTTGGATTTATTTGAAGGGGTTATCCCTCTGTATAGAAGATATAGTCCCAGCAATTTAATTATAAACGTGCGATTTAGTGGAGATCGAAATTTTGTATCTTGGTCGCAGACGGAAAACCAATCTTGTGCTACTAATTTCCCACGGAAACACCATAAGTTAAAACACCATTAATTCATAACAAACAGTACAGTAGTGATTGAGCGTGCCCGTGCGTATTTGTAATCATCACTTTCTTCGCGTGCTAATTTAGGTAGGTAGGAAACTAATTTTATACTCTATCTTTTACGATTTACACTGCACTTAATAATTTATTAACAATTGTTTAGGTCCCCGGAGGTTCAGTACGGACTCCAACACGACGACTCCGACTTCACTAGGCCAACGTCACTTGATTCAAGGCAGAGACATGGAGCGGGCAGTTCACGATGCTTTGGTTCGTACTTAAATCTCATTGAAATTAGTTGAAACAGGGTCGTCAAGACTTACCCAATTCAGACCAATTAAATTTTTTGATTGCAGTAGAGTGGAGAGAAAATTATTGTAAACCGTTATTTTAAAATTCATTTTTCTAAAATCAAAAAAAGTAAGTGGCGTGGCACAAAAGTGTTCAAAAATACCAAGTATTTCGTTAAGTGCTTTCTATCAGAGATCGAGTTTAATTTGCACTCGGTATGTTAAGTTTTAAAACATTATGAAAAAGACACTTGGGTTTAGTTTCTGGGAGAATATTTCAAGGCAAAAGGGTGTGTACTCCAATCTCCGATTTTTCCACTATTTCTGCTAGATAACATTTTTTTATGGATACACCGCCATAAAGCGCAAGTTGGTCGGTCTTGTGGTGGGTATGGGGTTATACCTACATTCAACATTTTTGACAGTAAAAAAATATCACTTAATGTTTTGATTTAAAGTATCAAAACATAGGGGAACGGTTCGGGTGTCCTGTCGCTTCTAGGGCATTTTATTAGGGGGTTCTAGGTTTTTTAAAGTTTTTTCGAAAGGCAGTTTTGGAGCAAACTTGATCAGGAGTCAAGATATATATATATTGTTTATAGTCCGCCGAGTCTATCTATGTTCAGCCTAATTGTTACTCAGCGATGAATGTTAACTGCACAATCACTACAAAATATTTCCCGTCGTTTAATTTTTTTTATTTTAGCTTTTATGTTTATTAAAAGGCACGAGATGCATGATTTTCCCTGTCGTTTTATTGATTTTGCACGAACAATCAGTTTTAATATTGTGCGGTTAATAAATATTACAGAACGAAAATATTTGGACGTGAACTAAAAACCGCTCCAGACATTAGCAGAAAAAACTGCAAATGAATTTAATTTTCACCACCGTTAATATATCTTATTCCCATTTTTTTGTGTTGATTTCTTGTTTAGGTTCAAATTTGTTTAGGAGGTCATTGAGGGCAAAAAATGTAGGCTCTGTAAATTTTTGCCGTTGTCACAGTAGCATTAAATTTGAATGACGAGTCACCATAGGTGGGCAGGGGGGGTTGGGGGGGGTTTTAACCCCCCCCCCAAAAATCTCGGATTTTGGTGACACCCCCCATTAAATTTGGGGTAGTCGGGGACACCCCCCCCCCCCCAAAATAGCCGCCCAAAGAAAAAATTTTAAGTGTTATAATAGGGCTAAAATTTTTTTCCGCGCTTCGCGCGGAGTGTTTATTACCTTATTTTCCCGTTTATTACCTTTTATTACCTTTAAATTCCCCCGCTACGCGGGCAGTTTAAATTTCCCTGCTACGCGGGCAGTTTAAATTGGCAATTTATTTTAGTTTTTCAATTTCAAATCGATTATCCCATTCAGTAGTTAAGGCATACATGTTTAATAAAACTACTATAAAACACTATTATCCTTTTTTTAACGTTTTAAACACATGTTATAAATGTATAGTATAGCTATAAAAAACCTTAAATTTTGTAATTACTATCATTTGGAATTAAAATTTCTAGTGTATTTTAGCGCCTCAAATTATAAATTTTCTCCTCCGGGGGGCATTGCTTCCCCCCGAACCCCCCTACTGAATTTTTAAGATCAAGAAAATTATGTAGAAAGTTAGGTAAAAAAAAACAAAAGAAAAGGTATGTTCACGCGATCACTAGGAGACGATTTTTAAGCCGTTTTTTATATATTTTAAATTTTCGCCTCGCGCGGACACCCCCCCCCCCCGCTTCGCGTCGGCTGCGCCGCTACGCGGCGCAGGCGGCAGCGCTTCGCGCCGCTTTCAACACTTTTTCTCCCCTCCCCCAGATTGACGCCCCCGAAATGAAATCCTGACTGCTCCACTGCACATTTTTATTAAAAAATAAAATTTATAAGTTGCAATAAGATTTATTTTAATTTTATAGTTTTAAAGCATTTATAAGCTTGTTTTATGTTTTTTTACGCGTTTTAAGCTCATTTAAGGGAGCGCGGAATATTGGGTACACCCCCCCCCCTCAAAATTTGGGTCTTACTGGACACCCCCCTAATTGACCCCCCCTCAACCCCCCCCCCCGAGGGCTGCCCACCACGAGTCACTAATTTGTAATGGTTACTTTGATGAAAAACAATACTTTAACTTATTTTTTGAGGATATAATTTTTAATAATATCCTACCCCCGAGGCCCTGACCTAAAAACCCTGGTCCAAATTTCCACACGGAGATGGCAGTTGTATTTACTTTACCATTCACTTTTTTTACAGGAGAGGGGGTTAATAATTTGTCCATAGCTTTGATATTTTGAAGTTTGTAATATTAGATTCCCTCCCTATAAATATTAATCTAAGATTTATTATATCGCACGAAACTGTGGTTTCAGCTGCTTTTCGACAGTTGTCTTCTGTTAAAATCGGTGCACTTCACCTGTCCACTGCTAAGTTTTTGCCACCATTTCACCGAATGCAGCACCGACAGTCCAACACTGGCCTTAGAAATAGCCGGTTCCCCTGTTGTAAGATATAAGCTCACCGCTCACACTTTCACATAGAAAGATGAAAACCCCTAAGGGTCACAAAACGTAATTATTTACAAAAGCTTAAATATTATTGTGGATCAACTGGCACTCAATACGCTTTTCAGGTAACCCTATGCTACAAAACCAACAGTTCTTTTTTAGAATTTCAGGACTTAAAAAGCAGGGTTTTTTTATGTCTTTCTATGTGAATTAAGCTTCTCGTGTTGGTTTTAACTGATAGGCTAACTAGTTTGTACTCTCTGGTTTTTGTTTTGTTTGTGCGCATTTGAGCTTTTGGTGTCAGGTTCCTACTAGGTCTAACTTTATGCCTTTCTATGTAAATTAAGCTTCTCGTTTTTGTTTCAACTGATAGGCTAACTAGTTTCTACTCTCTGGTTTTTGTTTTGTTTGTGCGCTTTTAAGCTTTTGGTTTCAGGTTCCTACCAGGTCTAACGGTGGCAGTTTTACAAAGTAATTTAGCTTAACATTATTTGGAATTTAAAATATGATTATGGTTAATGATCTATTCTGATCGCTTTTCTTGCTTTTTGAAAAGTTGCAGTAACAGCAAGGTGTTAAAAGGTTTAACCCCTAGTCGCCATTTTTAAGTTTATTGTTGGGTATTATTTTGGAAATTTGAATTTTAAATTTAAACTAAAGCTAAAGTCTTCCAGGCTGAAATTAAGGGCGTAACCACTTTTCGCCAGGAAGAAATAAACAATAAACCCGCGAGCGAGAAAAATTAAAAAAAAGTTTTCAACGGTTACCTATGTAATCAATTATTATTTAGATGCGTTATGTGTTTCTCTGCACGTGATATTTTCCTAAAAAAACGAGTGGTTACTTTACCACTCATCTATTTTCACCCTGATAGAATTTATCTTTTAACCTTTTTTTTAAATTAAAACTGGTGTTCTTGAGGTTGTGGCGTCTAGCAGAACGTTTGTGTTATACACCTTAGTTAGGTCCTAAGATTAAGTCCCTACTAATGCAAGCAATTTTGTGATAATACTTATCGTTTGATGGTATTATATATGATATATTATATTCTGTAGTGTATTATTTGTTGTGGTGGCGCATTTATTCCCAAGTAATGTCGCCCTTGTCTATTTTGTCTTTAGCGAGATAAACAATTATGTGACTAAAAAAGAAATAGAAAGCTTAAAATTGTAAGTAAATTTGTTAGACGTTTTTGGTAGATTCAATGACAGGCTTTTTTTTATTTTCAGGCTCTAATTATAGACTAAAATAATAATCATTTGTAATATTAAATGCTACTCGACAAAATAGTTGCAGTACTGCGTTGGGTATCTCTAAATATCGTTTTTATCCGGCAACTTTTTTCGCTTTTTTATTATATTTCTGCAAATCAATTAATTTTCTTGCTGCTAGTCGGAAATTATTTCATGTAGTAAAATACATTGATATTAATAAAAAAAACACTAAAATCATTGTTTTAGCTACAAAGAAGAGCAAGTGGTAAACTAGATGAGCTGGATCAGTCGGACACGTCCAGTATAGGGAGCGATCGGTCGGTGGGTCGGTTCGAAACGAGTGTGGAATTGACTGACGCCATCCGCCACTGCTCCTCCACCCAACTCCCAGAGAGGAAGGACGGACTCCTCACCCTTCAGGGATTCTTCAAGCAGCACAGGCAGTTCAGGTGGGCATTTATTTACCTTTTTTGATTATTAAATTAGTTTAGTATATTCGGGTTATAGAATAGATAGACAGCTTCTCAGGTTCAGGGGCGTACCCAGCGTTTGAAAAAATTCAAAAATTCGGTCCTCAGAGTTTTGTCTTCGGTGGAATTTTTTTTTTTCAATTTTTTTTTGTTGATCATGGTACCTCTTAACCATACATGGACACGGAAGGGGGTTGGGGGGTTAACCATACATGGACACGGAAGGGGGTTGGGGGGTTAACCATACATGGGCACGGGGAGGTTGGGAGGGGTTAACCCCCCAAATTCTGAGAAGGGGGGTTTAACCCCCCCCACTCAGAAATGGGGGTGGGGGAGAAAAGGTTAACCCTCCCCCAATTTTGGAAAAATGAAAAAAATGTCTTTAAAATGACTTCTAACTGACTCCAAACTTAAGTTTTGAGGTCAAAATGAATGTTTTAAGCAATAAAAAGCTCAAAAATGCAATAAAAAGGGCTTTTTGACCTAAAATTAGCGTTTTTTACCTTTTACCTATTTTTCCTTCAAAATCGAAAAACGATATGGGTAATATGCAGGACAGAAAAAAAACGATATAGGTATTTTAGCGTTTTTATTGCTTAAACACTCAATTTAACCCCCTTCCTATTTGGGCGTTTAACTTCCATTTACATGGGCACGTTGGTCCGGAGTGGGCGGTTAAACCCCCCCAAAATTACCCCCCCCGGGGGTTAACCCTAAAATCCGAGAAACGCAAAATACCCATATCGTTTTTTTTTTTTGGAGTGCATTTTACCCATATCGTTTTTCGATTTTGAAGGAAAAATAGGTAAAAAACGCTAATTTTAGGTCAAAAAGCCCTTTTTATTGCATTTTTGAGCTTTTTATTGCTTAAAACATCCATTTTGACCTCAAAACTTAAGTTTGGAGGCAGTTAGAAGTCATTTTAAAGACATTTTTTTTCTTCATTTTTTCAAAATTGGGGGGAGTTAACTTTTTCTCCCCCCCTACTTCTAAATGGGGGGAGGGTTAAACCCCCCTTCTTAGAATTTGGGGGGTTAACCCCCCCCAAACCCCCCTCCCCCGTGCCCATGTATGGTTTAACCCCTCCCCCAATTTTGGAAAAATGAAGAAAAAAACGTCTTTGAAATGATTTCTAACTTCTAACTGTCTCCAAACTTAGGTTTTGAGACCAAAATGAACGTTTTAAGCAATAAAAAGCTCAAAAATGCAATAAAAAGGGTTTTTTGACCTAAAATTTGCGTATTTTGCGTTTCTCGGATTTTAACCCCTCCCCCCATAATTTGGGGTTTAACTTTAACTCCCCCACACTCCGGACCAACTTGCCCATGTATGCTCTTAACCCCTGGTATTTTTCTCGACAGCTATAAAATTTAGGGGGTTGGCTTTAAAAGCGTTGACTCAGTCACTACAGACTGGTTGATCATGTATTTTTTTATGACCAATTTGATTTTTTCTTTATAGTTTTTCGAATTTTAAGGTAAAAAATCCCTAATTTTAAGTCACAAACTAAAGCTCTTTTTTTTATTGCATTTTTTAATCTTTTTATTGCTAAAGAAACTCATTTAGATAATATTAAAACTGAAATTTTAAAGTAGTCAAAAATCATTTTTATGACTTCTTGTCACCCAAGAAGTCATAAAAATGATTTTCGCCCCCTCCTTTTTTGTTCCTATGTATATTTTTACCCCGCCTGGTCTGGCACTGATTTTATAACTATTTTTTTAGAGAACTCTATTTAGGGTTGTAAAAAAATTATTTCAGATTCATTATGATGAACCTTTAAAAAAATGATAAATTTTGATAGGGGCAGAATTATAACAAATAATTCATATTATACATCTATTGACCACAGATTGATATAGCTCTTTTATCAACGGTAACATTGAATCTAAATAGTATGTTTTTCAGGAACTTGTTAAAATTTAATAATTTAATAATAATAATTTAATGCCAGCTGTGTGTCTAACAATAAATAAATAAAATAATATTTAGTGCCAGCGAACTGAAGCGTATCTGCGACATTTTCTCTCGTATGTTCGTGGATCCGAGCAATAAGACGTTCGGTATGTTCCTGGATGTGCTGGTCGATTTCGTAGTGGTGTACCGCTTGGAATTGTGCCAATGGCTTTACGTCCTCCTCACGCGGCTCCTGACCAAGTTCGGCGGGGACCTCCTGGCCTCCGTACAGACCAAGCTACAGCGGACCTTGGACGTCGTCAGGGAAACCTTTCCCCAAGATCTCCAATTCCAGAACCTCGTACGGTACATACAAGATCCGGCGCAGACGCCGAGCTTAAAGGTAACCCACGCCGAGGAATTTGTAAGGAGTAACCTCCATATGAATTAAAGTTTTGATGATTTTTTGTATTAATTTATTTAATGGGGTCTTGAGTAAGGCACAGGTGTGTTATAAGAAGGCATAGGAAGAAGCATCTCAATTTTTTAGGTTTTTATGGAAGCAGTACGAAATCTTTTAGATGAGAGTATTAAATTTTTGCGATTAAAATAATTTTAAAATACATTTTTTGGTATTATAAAACATGAAAGTTTTTAGTCTTCCTCTTTTCAAAACTCTGTCAGCTTAACCCCGCCTATTTATGGTTGAAAACTAATAAAAAGTGAAGGGATGGGGTATTCAGTCCTCCAAATGCCCACTTTGCTCCCTACTAAACATAGTAAAAATGAGGTTTTGTTTAAATAATTTTTTTAAATTTTACAGCCGCTTCCGGCACGATTTTTTTGGCGTATACCCTCCCTTAAATCTTGGAGATTGTCAATCTATATTATTGTATGTAATAATAATGTAAGCCATTAATATCATAGTTTGCATTAAAAGGTTCATAAACGACGACTAGACATAAGCGCAAAAAAAGACCAGTCCATTAAAATTTAAAAACCTAAAAAAGTTAAAGGAATGCGCATCTAAACGACAAGAAACAGGGCGTTTATTACTAATATTTCGTTAATTACAGGTGAAAGTTGCACTACTGAATTATCTCTGCGACCTAGTTCACCAAATGGACAGCGGGCAGTTGGTCAACAGTCCAGACACCCGCGCTGCCATCTACAAAATCACCCACTGGACAAACGAACCCAAATCAGCCGAAGTCAGAAGAGTAAGTCTTCGATTTCTAAATTTCTGCTTCTACTTGTCAAGAAATGTGACCTCTTTTTTTTAAATTTAAAGCGCTGTTTATCAGTTTAGCAAAATATTATTTTTTAACGTTTAGTTTATTTATTTCGCATAAAGCAGGATACGCAAGGCCGATGTTACTCAGCACTAATTGCGCAACCAAATACTACATATATGACAATATTAACAAAGAATATTATCACAATGCAGTGTCTCTCAGTGGGGACTCGATCCAGGGACCTTCAGTATGCAAGACATAAGATCTGACACTGCGCCACAGCCTCGACAATAAATATATAATTTCACATATTTTACGCCCGCGGACGCTCACACAACCGCTCGTATTCGAACTTTCGAGAAACCTTCGAGCATAATCGTTGTAAAAACTTTTTTTAAATTAATTTTAGTTATGCAAATTCCTTAGTAAACAAATTTACTAATTGTTCATTTTTTTACGAAATATTAAATTACAAAATTTTAACTAATTATAAATTCGACAGCTTTTTAAGATTGCTCTTTTAAGCGGCTGAAAAGCCCAGTGCCGGAGTCACTAGCCATTGTTACACTTGTGAGTATATATGACATGAAAATATATATTTTCACATTTTATAGCAAAAAGTTTTTGAATAATAAGTTTTTTATTAAAATGTATTATCTTTAAACAAACTGTAATTATTTAAGTTATATTTTTGGCTAAAACGACTAGTATTATAATAATCCGCATAATTTTAGGCTTCGGCAAATGTTTTGGAAGCGTTATTCAGTTTAAATGCCAGTAAATTTACGGATATGATATCAACTTTTCCAAAGGCTTATTCGGTAAGCTAAAGTTGTTTTGTTTTTTTGTTTTTTTGAAACAATGCATTTTGAATGATTACATCCTCCTCGAATACAGGAGTTTTTACGTGACAATTAAGCTCCCAGTTATTTACTAGAAAATATTTCAAAGATATAGGGATTCATTGATCTAGAAAAAAACCAGGAAAGGGGGAGGGGTAAGCTTCTTGTGCTTTTTTAAAAATTTTCTTGGTTAAACTTCCCCCGCCCTCCTCCCAACCCAGCCCCACTCCTCTGCCAGACCTAATGGTGTACATACCCCACCTCGCTCGCCACCTCACTCTTCTTCCTGACCTCATCAACAGAAATATCTATGGTTCATTTTTTTCAATTTTTTTGATTATACAGCAGAATACTGTTTTCTAATTTTCTAGGACATGATTCATCAGTTGTTGCAGAACCAGTTAATTAGAAAGCCGAACGGTGTTAGTTATCAAAATGCCGTTAGAACTGGTAGACATTCCTTATCACCCGGGTAAGGTTTTTATTCCTCAAACGTTTAAGAGATAAAAATGCAGATAAATAGCTAGAAATTTGAGGCATAAATTACAACTTTAAACACCAGGGGGAGGTTTTTTTACAAAAAAATTACCTAATACGTGCATAACCTTTAAATAAACAAGTTAGTTAACAATAAGTTTGGACTTAACTAATCCTAAAGTTAATTTTGAAAATTTTGTCTTCAAAGAGGGGCGTCCGAACTACCTTTTTCTTCCTCGGGTTTTCAGGGAGGAAGGATAAGATTCGCAAAACCGACTTTTAAACAATTAGTTAAATTTTTTCCTGACCTACTTCTTATGAGTAATACCATGTCGTTTAGATATAATAAAAGGTTTTGGTGGAAGTAATGTTTTTAACGAAAAAAACTATTTATTAAAGCGCAATGTACAATACTGAGTTTTGCCTAAATTGGCTTCAAAAGTTACCGCGGTATACGCATTAAATTCACCCTTTTTTAAAATCCAGAAAAAAATCGGTCCAGTAGTGAGAATCTTGGTCTGGTCTCTGATCTGTTCTTAAATGGGCCAAAAATCACCAAATAAATATTTAAATATCTTAAAATTGCATCTTTTAGTTAATGACGTATGAACGCGTGTGACATTTGATTTTAACAGCTAGTTATATCCTAGGGTTCCGCTGCTTCTTTCCGTCACGTTTTAAGCGAGACAATTCACCGCTGATGACAATTAAATTACCCCGTAGTTTTCGTAAAACGACGCGCTTCTCTTTCTCTATGCATTGGTATGAATTTTCAATGGAGCACAAAGCCTCTCGGGCTAGTTAAGTTTGAAAAACACGGAACGCTTTCTTTTCAGCCTCTCACTTTGAAATTGATGCTATTGTCATGTCATTCGAAATGTTTTGAGCATTTTATTTCTAAGCGAATGTTATAATTTTGTATAACTTGGCGTATAAATGCTATAATTATGTTTAACGTTTACTTAAAAACACTAAGGTTATTAGCGTATTAGGAAATACTAAAAAATTTATTTTTTAAAAAATATTCATTTTTAAAGTGTAATCTTTCTGATATTTTGTGACGGATGTTTGCCGTTTTTACTTACCTACTTTAAATTACTTTAACCCTATTACGAAGTTGAAGCAAACTCTTTCTGTCGCTTAGAAAATAAAATGATTAGCTTGAACATAAAAAAATAAGGTGGAGATCATAGGTGGCCGGCCTCCCGGATTTTTGAGGGTACAAACCGACCCCGAAATTTGGAGGGTGTCCATAAAAATTTAGGGTCTACCCCAAACCCTATTTTTAGCGTTTTAGTACTAATATCCCTCCAATTAGGGGGTGGTAAGTCTACTCTCCAAATTTTTTGGGGGGCATCGTCGCAAGTTTTGAGATTTTTGGGGTGTATACGTATAACCACCCTCCCCAACCACCTTTCCTTCCCTTCATGCAGACCTATTTTTGAGACTAGGTGGCATAAGCTTTTATGATCTTGATTTTAGATTTCCATGTGAATATGAGAAAAGGTTTTTTGTAGTTTGAATATTTTTTTCAGGAACACGCAAAATTTAATTAAACATCTTTTGTAAACCTGTAAAAATATTTTCTTCGTTATTTTTTGTACTTTTGTTTACTTCTTGTAAAGCTTGTTGTTCTTTTTTCTGGGGTTTTTTGTGCCCCCGCCCTGACGGTTTTAGTTCCTCTCCCCCTACTCTTGAAAAAAAATCCCCTGTACTCACTTTCCCTTCCAATAAAAGTGATTGAGGAATTGTTTTGGTAGTTCGGTG
>JASAMX010006866.1:0-17184 GCA_030248175.1 Microlaimidae sp. YZB2_3
AAATGTCTACCAACTCGAAAAAATTTCGAAAGTGTGTTTTTGGTGAACACGCAAAATGCGATAAGTGCTTTTTTGTCCTCCTCGTAAAACTTTTAAATTATAATCTTTCAAAAAAAAAGCGTCTATTTTAAAAAACATATCAAAAAACAAAAAAACAAAAAAATCTATAAAAATTAACCCATTTTCTCTGCTAAAAAGTGCGCCAGAAAGCGTTTTTAGTTTCAACACTGTTTTATTTCTGTTATCAATCATGAATAAGAGTACACAATTTTCGACCAAATTCGCAAAACGCCTTTTAAAGGACCAGAAGGTGCTGCAAAACATTACAAAATTTTACAAAAATGCTAAGCTAAATAGTTAGTTATTAATAGCTTAAATCATTGAGAAAAACAAATCATACAAAAAAAACAATAAAAAATACTAAAGAAGAACCCTTTCCGTTCTGCCAACAATAAAAAAACTGGTAAACACTAATATATCGTTTTCCACTTGCGCTACGGAAGTAATACTACTACAATAAATACGATTTTGTTGATGTTTCAAAAGTTTTACGCCCTATAAATGCAAAAGTCAGCGAGTAATGGTTATAGATGTTTTGTTTGTTTTTTTTTTTGGGGGGGGGGGGCAGGACAAAGGGATCCACCCCCCTAGAGCCAAAATTTTGAACTCCCCCAGAAAAAATCCAGGGCCCCACTCAACGCTCGGGAGCGGTCCGGTCTGACCCCCCTAGCGAGGCTGACCCCCCCCCCCGACCAATTTGGAAGTATAATTTTTTATTTACTGTCAAAAACACGGTTTTTTAGTTAAAAACAATGTTTAAATATCGGATCTATGTGTTATGAAAAACATATGTTAAAAGATCGGACCTCCCTGACCCATACATGGGCAAGTTGGTCCAGAGTCGAGGGGGGTTTAAACCCCAAATTAGGAAGGGGGTTAAAATTCGAGAACCGCCAAATACCCATATCGTTTTTTCTGGAGTGCATTTTACCCATATCGTTTTTCGATTTTAAAGAAAAAATAGGTAAAAACGCTAATTTTAGGTCAAAAAGCCTTTTCTATTGCATTTTTGAGCTTTTTACTATGCACACCTGTGCACTGCCCCCCCCCCCCCGGGTTAAAACGGGAGGGGGGGGGCAATTCCAAAATGGGCACTTTTTGAACGGGGGGGCAATAAAACAGGGGGGCAAGCAGGGGGGGAAGAGAAAAAAAGAGAAAAAAAGAGAGAAAAAAAAGAAGGAAAAAGGGACAAAAAAAGCGGAAATAAGGTAAAAATAGGTCTAAAATGGCTTAAAATACATTGAAATAGGCTAAAAACTGCAAAAAATTCGCGATGATGGCGTCATCATAGGTCAAAAATGGAGTCAGATTTTTAGGGTACTTTTCCCATTTTTCGGCGGGGGGGGGGGGGGGGGGAGAAAAACGGGGGGGGGGGGGAACCCGTTCAATAAAACGGGGGGGGGGGGGGGGGGGGGGGGGCATTTTTAGACCGTGCACAGGTCTGACTATGTAAAACATTTTTTTGACCTCAAAACTTAAGTTTGAACGCAGTTAGAAGTCATTTTAAGGACACTTTTTTCTTCATTTTTCCAAAATTGGGATGGGGGTATTCGGGTTAACCTTTTCTCCCCCTTCCACTTCTGACTGAGGGGGTGTTTAAACCCCCTTCTCAGAATTTGGGAAGGTTACTAACCCCCCCTGTGCCCATGTATAAATACCCTGACGCTGACCCCCCCTAAAAAATTTTGGCCTTCTTCCGGGGGTGGACCCCTACCCCTAGCGGACCTGACCAAAAACATCTGGGGGTAATAGTGCAACGTGTATCGGGTCATTTGATAAAATACTGCATTCTGAAGACTACCGATAAAAGTCATATGCATATCGTCCATTCCTCAGTTCAAAGGATAACAATAGCAGTATAGTTCGCATTTTTTCCACGAAAAACTCTCCTATTAGGATCAAATATAATTCCAGACCTGTGCACGGTCTGGAAATGCCCCCCCCCCGTTTTATTGGAGGATTTGTCCCCCCCCGTTTTATTGCCCCTCCCCGCCAAAAAATGAAAAAGTACCCTAAAATTATGATGTCATTTTTAATTTTAACCTATAATGACGCCATCATCGCGAATTTTCTGCAGTTTTTAGCCTATTTCAATGTATTTTTAGCCATTTTAGACCTATTTTTACCTTATTTTCGCTTTTTTTGTCCCTTTTTTCCCTTTTCCCTTCTTTTTTTTCTCTTTTTACCTTTTTTTCTTTTTTTTCTTTCTCCCCGCTTGCCCCCCCCCCGTTTTAGTGCCCCCCCGTTTCAAAAAAATTGCCGCCCGTGCCCCCCCCCGTTTGGTGGCTTGCGCTCTCTAAAAGTACAAACTACCGGGGAGGCGGCTTGCACAGGTCTGTAATTCTGTACGTCACCGTAGTCAAAAATGAGTATTTCTACGCATAGCAGACAGGAAAGGGTTAATTCTAAGCAACTGAACCTGATGCAAGCCGGTAAAATAATGATAGTAGCTGGAAACGTAGGTCATCACTGTTTTCTCGTCGGGTTTCTCGCTCACTGCCATATCTGTAACACGGCCAACAAAAATTATAAAAACAAAATAAGCGAACAAAATAACTTAAAATGCACAACACAAAAATAAAAATCATATTATCAAATAATATCATATCACAAAAATAAAAATAAACTATTATCGTAATACAAATCGAAAGCAACGATTGTTAAGCAGCTGATTTATAAGAAATTATGTTATAAATATTTTGGCGTCAATACAATTTTTATTATTATTAAATTGGATTAGCATTAAGTTTAAACAGAATGTATTACTAAATGTGTGACGAACTAAAATTTAGCGCAGCGAGATTTAGCCAAACAAAAACCTTTGAATTAAATTAAACAAATTGAAATGTGTGAGGGGTAAAATTTTAGCCTTTTTTGTGAAACAAAAGACTAAAATTAGCGTCCAAGAGATTATTCGACTTGAACCCAAGTCAATATAATTTATTCAGGGTTAAAGCAATGCACGGATTGCAAAATAAATTGAAAACACTGACATTCTAACGCATCTTTGATTAACCCGTTCCCGTGAAGGCCTTTTAATCCGCTACAACCGTGAAACCTTCGTACAACAAAGGTAAAACCTTCGTCTCACGGTGGTGGTATTTTCGTATGACAAATGTCGTACGTAAACCTTACCGCGGTAAGCTCTTCGCATGACCTAGGTTTTACTTCCGTCATACATAATTTTTTGTGCGCGAATAGTGCCCAGTGAGCGAGCAAATTAAAATGGTTAAAGCTGTACGGTAGCAATATGCAAATTTTTGCAACATGAAATATCCTACGTAATACACTGTATCCGTGACAAAAATCTGCATATTGCCACCGTACCTGTTTCACCATTCCAATTTGCTTGCTCACTTGGCACTACTCGCGCAAAAAATTAGGTATGATGACGGAAGTATGAAATAGGTCGCACGAACGTTTCACGGTTGTAACCGAGGAAAAGGTAATTACGGGAACGGGTTAAGTTGTGGTGTTTGTGAAGTATTTTTGACTTTAATCACTTGCCTTTGCCTACGTGTTCTGGCTAACTCGGTTTACTTTGGCAGCTTCTTCCTTAAAGCCCAAGTCTATGGCTTCCTGTTGCTAAGCTTCAGTGAAACCTAAAAATCAAGCAAAACTTTCGATAAAGTTATTTGACAAAATTTTTGCTTGATTTTTTAGGTTTTGCTAAGGCTTAGGAAAACGTCAGCTTAGGCGAGCCTTGGGGGAGGCTTAACCAACCCCCCCCCCCAATTTCAGAGAAAGAGGGCTTAAACCATACATAAGCAAGTTGGTCTGGAGTGGGGACGGGGGGGGGGGTTAAAATCCGAGAAATGCAAAATACCCATATCGTTTTTTTTCTGGAGTGCATTTTACCCATATCGTTTTTTGATTTTGAAGGGAAAATAGGTAAGAAAACACTAATTTTAGGACAAAAAGCTCTTTTTATTGCTTTTTTGAGCTTTTTATTGCTTAAAACACTCATTTTGACCTCAAAACCTAAGTTAGAAGGCAGTTAGAAGTCATTTTAAAGACATTTTTTTCTTTATTTTTCGAAAATTGGGGAGTTAAACTTTTCTCCCCCCCCCACTTCTGAGTGGGAGGGGGTTAAACCCCCTTCTCAGAAGTCGGGGGGAGTTAACCCCCCCCCTCCCCTTGCCCATGTATGGGTTAAACCTAATAAATTACCATCAGACAGATGTCAAATTTGCTTAAAACTTATTTGTTTAAAATTACATATCCTCCAATCAGTAAAATTTGCACTTTTATTTTAGAATTTCAAATTTGTTTAAATAAGTTTACTATAAAAAATCCATTTTAAATATGGATTTATTATAAAAAAATCCATATTATGTTATAATATTATTTTTCTCAGTAACATAATGCTGTGAAAAAAATAAAATATTTATTTCGATGTATTAATTGTATGTTTAACCTTTAAAAAATGATGGTAAAAGCACAGAAATGTTTAATCAAACTATTCTTAAATTGAAATGTAAAAGTAATGAAAGAATGTAAAAAAATAGGAAATATACATAAATAAAAAAAGTTGAAAACCATGCACGCTGAAATGCTGAAAAATAATAAAAATCCGAATTGTTTCTCAACATGTATTATGTTGCGTCATA
This sequence comes from Microlaimidae sp. YZB2_3, assembly GCA_030248175.1. Lineage (NCBI taxonomy): Eukaryota > Metazoa > Nematoda > Chromadorea > Desmodorida > Microlaimidae > Microlaimidae sp. YZB2_3. The sequence continues at coordinate 4,671 of JASAMX010006866.1, forward strand.
TAAAATTACAAAAATCGAATATTTTCTGCTGCTAACACACTTCTAAATCAATCTTGAGCAACATTTAAAAATGGACAAAGCTAAGACCGACTAGCTTCAATCAAAAGGCAGTTGAATAAGGTAAAAAGTACACCATTAATTTTTATTCCCATTGAACGGGCTTAATGGGAGTTTCATATAACAGTGTTAGACGTTTTATTTATTAGTCCACACGGTAGGTTAGTCAAGGTTTCGGTTAACACTCTTGTACTGGAAATCAAGAAAGTTTACAAACAAGTTAAGAAAAGTTAGGTTGATAAATTTCAGGCCAAATTTTACCTTACCACGGCAGAAGTTGTGGAAACTAACAGAAATTTACTTAAAGTTTTAATTCTAAAAAAATTGTTAAGATCGTTTCCCCAAAAAAAAGACGCAAGAGATGATAATTTTTTTAGCCTCTCGCGTTAACAAACTACGTTACGACGCTGATTGCATTTAAATAATTTTTTAATTGTACAAGAAAAAAGTATCCACAAAGATTTTTTTCTGTATTTTGACGTTTTTACGCACAACTTTCTAAATTTTACGTGTCCATTGTCTCGTTCTACCGTGGTAGGAAAGAATCGTGCGGTTTTTCACCGCCAATCACCGAACCTGGTGAGCCCCACGAAAGGCGTGATAGTAGCAGGAGACGTATGTCATCACGGACTTTTCGTCCGGCTTGGACGAGTAGATCAAATCTGCAAGATATCAATTATCCAAAATATTATTTTTTAAAACAAAATGATATCTTAATGAGTTTGACGATAATTTGACACAAAAAAATAGTTTAAAAAAGTATTATAGCGTTAAAAAAATTAATTATTAAACACAGCAAAATGGAGATTTCTGGTACCATGAAAAATAATTGCGGATTTTTGGTTGGTTGAGCGAGTAACCAAATCTGCAACTGCAGGAGGCCAGGCAAATACGCTCATTTTTTAAAACAAAAAATATTTTTGTACTTTTATAAAATTATTGTGCTTTTTCTTTCAAAAAGTATTTTGACATATCAAATTGGTTTAAAACTTACAGAAAAGTTTTTCATAATACCTAATTCTAACTATATAGAATAAAGAAGTAAGAAGTAGTTAATGTAAAATCTTCCTGGTTTAGAAGGTAAAATAATCACGAGTTTATCGGTTGAATTGAACGATTATATGAAATTCGCGCTTTAATTTTTGCGAAATATTAGCTTAACATTTTTTCAAAAAAAATTTTAAGAAAATTTAATTTTTTCATCACAAAAAATAAGAACTGTTAAGTTTTTTAATACATTATTGTACATTATCCATTAGAAAAAAAAAGATTTTTACTTCGGGAATAGATTTCGCATGAAGATCGATAAACAGAAAAATTTCAGAAACTCAGAAAAAAAAACGTTAAGAACATTATTAAATTGAATAGAAAAAAGGAAGTTTCTCATCGAGGGTTGATTTACGATAGAAAAAAAAAGAATATCATAATAATGCTAAACATGAAAATCGGACGAAAATTAAATGATTAATATTATAATCATTGACTGGTCGTACGGCTCTAAAAGGAAGAAATACGTTTTGTAGAATTATTTACACAAAACTTTTAGAATACTACTTATAAAAATTTTTTCCTATCTTCATTATAGCTAAGGAATAGATTAGATTAATTTAGTAAGAAACTAATTTTTCATTTTAAGATACATTATTAATATTTTTGCGAACGAGAGCCTTAGTACACAAGGGAGAATTACAAAAAAATATTAAAACTGCAGATAAATCGAAATAAGAAGAGTTGAAATGAGTAATGTTTAGCTCTGAGCTAACATTCTGGCATACCTCAGATCTTTTTTAATCAATCCAACTCCAACTTAAAGGCTTGTACTTTTTTTCCTCTAGACCTTGTGCACTTGACCAAACGACTTCCAGTAAGGAGGTCAGTCGTCCATGGTGGTATTAAAATGGGAATTGGAATTACCATAAACCCTCCAGAGCGAGTTTATAACCAAAATTTACCTCCTCTAGAAGAACCGGGTGAAAAAATACTCAATGACCTGAAAATCTCCGAACCCAAGCTATTCTACATTATACAAAGACCAAGCCACGTCTCTCATTTTCCTGTTTGGTTGTGTGTCAGTTCGTCACTCACCTTCCGCGTCCAACATGCGCGGTATGTCCAGATATTTCTCGGCAACATCGAAGGCGTAGTTGAGGTTGTGTAGGGGGTTCCCGCGGTCCAAGCGGTCGTAGTCCGGGATGAGGTCCGGTCTGTGGCGGTGAATGAGGGCGGCGAACGCCAATCCGTCTTTCCAACTGAAAAAAAGCGTAATAATAATATATTTGAAAGATGTATTATCATTTGAATAAAGTTTTTCTATTTTATTTTATTCTATAATCACAAATAAAATAATGCTTCACATTAATCGTGCACAAATACAGCATTACAAAATAGACTAGGGATAGATCATAGATGAGAAAGAAAAAAGGGGTACGGTGGGGTTCACCTCTTCGAGTCCTAAAAATTTTGCTTGCAACCCCAAAACAAAAATCGGATTTTTCCCAATTTTTCAGCCAATTTTAAACCTGCCACCGCCCCAACCTCCTCGGAAAAATTTTGTATATATGCATAGATGAAATGGGGGTACAGCGGAGTCACCCGCCTCAAAATCTGAAGCCCTGCTAAAAATAATCCAGGGCTTCTTTTTCTACAAAGTTCCAATTTTTTACCCCTGACTTCCACTTAGAATTAGAAATCTGACTATTGTTCGAGAAAATTTTAAAAACTATTTTTACATTAAGTTTTATTGTTAACTACGCACGAGAGTGTTTAGCTTAAATTCGTGCTTTTACACTCTTTTCATACCTCAACAACTCTATTTATTAAATAAAATGTGATGATGATTTAAAATGTTAAAAATATGATGATTTAAAAATGTTTTGCTTTGGACACCGCGCCTCCTTTTGATTTCAAAATTTTTGACGCCGAGTCGACCACCTAGAAAGCCAGGGTGGTTGGACCTGGACTTCCTTCTAGAATTCAAGATGACATTTACCACCTTTATCCCCTTCCCTACCCTAACTGCCAGGAATGTGCTCTTCTATAGAATACAGTCGCGCCTCATACCAATTTTCCTTATTTCTGCAGGCGCGGTTCGTATTCTAATTCAGTTTTTGATGTGATATGAATATCCTATCCGTGTGTTTTTGCTTTATAAACCAGATTTTCACGATAAGAATTGATGAGCTTTAGCTTGCAATAACACACGTTTGAGGTAACGTTTGATTTCTATATATCCATTAAACAAGTTAAAAAAAAGTGTACCTACCTGGTGTGGAAATTTTGAACGTTCACATTTTTGTAAGGGGCCGTTTTTCTTTGGCACCACAACAATAGTCCTTCTTTGGCCGATAATTCTAAAATAAAAAAAAAATGAAAATTAGTCCACTAATTTATACACCAAACACAATATAAAAAGACAATACGATTTTTTAAATATAAATTTATTTTTAATTGCATTTGGAATGGCTGTTTTTATGGGTGTAGCCAGAATTTCGGAAAGGGGAAAAATGAGTAGATTTAATTACAGCTGAGCAATGCAAAGTGCGAGAAAATGTTTTTAAAACTACTTCTCCTAACCTTTAAATTTCTAATCTTACTACAATTTATAACAATTTAAAAAGGGGTTTCAGTGTGGTCATACCAAGATTACGAAACAAAATAACACATTTGGAAGTGGAGACTAATTAATCGAGCGCAGAGCAGAGCAAAGCCGGAGAAAAATATTTTAAAAAAATGACGGTTCTAGATCCCAAATTTTTATCTTTGCCGACCCAAAAGGGGGGGTCTAGCTAGACCCCCTAGACCCCCTGGCTACGCCTAGGATGTTTTGTACATTTTATGTTGTATACAAAATTTTAATGAAGTTTTACAGACCTAGACTTTTCACGTTTAAAAAAAACATACGGCTAAAAATGCCCCCTCACGGAATATTAGTGGTTGTGCCCTGTACTCTTAATAGAAAACAAAAAGGGAGAAGTAATACAAAAACGCCCAAAAAAATATTTAAAGGAGGGGTAGGGAGAGCAAAAATTATGAAAGCTGAAACATAAAACTGAAAAACTATTAAAAATGGCGTCATTTTTTACCTATGATGACGCCATTTTCGCGAAATTTTGGTAGTTTTTACTTTATTTGAACGCATTTTAAGCTATTTTAGACCTAAAGAATCTTAAAGGGTTAATTTTTAAAAAGAATCAAAAATCAATTAGTTTTGGTTAATTAATCTATCAAACAGACTTCTATTATTCTTTTTCGGGAGGTTTAGCAGGGAAGTGGAACAGTTATATTTAAAATAAGAGATAAACATATTTTAAACATATGCATAAAGGATGCACTAACGGAAGCATGAAGGATAAAAAAGATAAAAATAGGGCACAAAATGTTTTAAAAAAATTTAAAAATAGATCATAAAATAGGATTTCTTCTAAAAGCGGCCAAATATAGCGAAAAAATTACAGTCAAATAGGTCAAAAATGCCAAAAATTATTAAGGATTTTTTTATGTTTTTAATAGTGGCAGTCTCAAAATAGGAGAGGGTGGGATAAGGAGGACCCAGCCATTAATAAAACGGAGGAGGGGAACACACCGCCGGGCATGTAAAGAAATGTCTAGCATGTATAGATGAACAAGGTCACCGAAGCTAGGGGGTGTTTACCCCGGGTAATTGACATTTCAAAATCTAGGGGGGCTAGGGGGGTCGAAACCCCCTAGCTTTCTATGGAGGGTCGACCCGGGGTAGAAGATTTTTAAACCTAAAGAGGGGTCAGGTGGGATCCAATGTCCGAAGCAAAATACTTATAAATCATTAAAGGTTTAATAATAGTTTTTTCTAAGGTAATACTATATTTTATTGAATAAAAGGCGATATTCTGGTAAAAAAAGGTGTAGAAACATGAATTTGTGTTAAAAACTGACGTTTTTGGAAGGAAATTTAGTATAAAAAAGTACTTAAAATTTTCTCAAAAGGGAAGAGGGCTCAGATTTCAAAAATTTAAAAATTTGGGGGGTAAAAAATTCGAAAATTGGGGGGAGAAGGGGCCCCTGGATTTATTTCTAGGGGGCCCCAAAACTTCGGAGCAAGGGAGGGTGAACCCCACCCTACTCACCCCTTGTTCATCAATGCTAGCATGACATTTTCTTACCTTCAATAGTAATATCTTGAATAGCGAATCGTAAAATAATTGTCCATATAAGGCCTAATGTCATTTTGACGTTGCCGTCAACGATTTCTAAAATTGGAAAATGTTGGTTGAGTCATAGTTTTAATACACTAATTTTATGTACTGTATTAAGTTCAAAATAATAACTTACTTAAGTTTCAGGTAATGCAACACCAACAACAACAAGTTTAAAATAATTGAGTATTTCTCTAATTCTAAAAGGAACCACTATTTTTTTTAAAAAAATATTATTTTTAAGTATATCTTCACAAAAAAACAACACAAAACTAAGTTACCAACACTTATATTACAAATCAAAAAAAAAATTGTAACTTGGTTTACACACCGATTCTGATAATTTTTAAAAAATTTGGTGTTAATTTAAATTAATCCTTTGCAAATTTTAACCTGTTCGCGTGATTGCCTTTTCCCCGGTTAGGACGTTAAAAAGTGTTTTTGTAATGGATTAATTCCCATTATTTTCACTGATAATCAGTGCGTTCGCAATGGTCCGCACCGGGAGAGGGGAAAGGCAATCACGCGAACGCACTCCGATGACCAGCGAAAATAACGGAAATTCATAAATTTACAAAAACATTTTTTACTACAAAGAAGGTTATTATGGAAACGGTTTAAGCAAAAAAATGCGTCTGAAACGCAGAAAGAGGAGGGCGCCAATGCAGCCCATCCAATGTTAAATTCTTACGCAAGGGTAAGGCCACTATACCGGCGCTGCTATACACAAAGCGGCGGGACACGATATACACTCCACGTCAAGCAGCAATAACAATCGCGAAGGCTTAATTCAAAAATAGATAATACACCATAATTTTGTTTTATGATGTTAATTTCGAAATATTCACAGATATATATAATAAATTATATTATATCTAATCTACCATTATTTTAATATAATTGAGCCCAGTTAAAAAACTTAAGCAACTAAAACACTTGTCTTCTCTCGAGCAACACAACATAAAATAGTTAAAATGTATTTGCCCAAATAGCAGAAAATAACTCCTACTAATTTTGTGCACAAGTATTTACTGCACTTACCTTCTGCGCCGATGGAGACCAATTTCACTCCTTTGCTTTCTATGAATTCCAACGCTTTGTTTACGTTGGCGATTTTGTGAAATCGCATTTTACCTCTATCGGGTCGCGGAAGGGTCTCACCGGAAATAACTTCCAACAAAAGCATAAGTTTAAGACCATTTCTATAATAATCGAACAAACAATTGTACTTAAAGTTAAAAATTAACTGGAAAGTACCTAGCAATAGCAGACCAGTACACTGTCCACGGCCTTTCCCCCAAGGGATTTTATTGTAATGGGCAATTTCAAAACGAGGGACATTCCCAAAAATGGCGCCATAGCTTTGGGTACTATTTTTTAGGAAATAGAACGGGGGGGGGGAAACAGCCACTATTATTCCAGAGAGGCACTTCCAGACCGTGCACAGCTCTGCTATTTTGTGTGCACAAAAATTCCGTGCGTTGGCGAAAAAACTTCAACTTTCAATCTATTTTTTTTTATTTTTAAGACCAAAAAGCGCGTTTGAAACGCGGAGGAATGTGCCAGTGCAGCTCAACTCACTGTAACTGCCGGTGCAATATTAAATTGTTGCGCCACATTAGCTTCCCACAGTTCTTATATCGCCTCTACTTACTACAGCACAATGAGTCACAATGCGTTAACTAACACTATATGCGACTGTGACTCATATTAGATTTCAATCAATCAGCACCATAATTTTAAATTTTAAACAGCAGCATAATTTTTGGGTACTTTTTTTTATTTTTGGGCGGGGAGAGCATAAATGAGCATGGACCGGCAAGCTTGGGGGACTACCCCGGGTAAATGGCCCTTTGAAAGCTAGGAGGGGGGTCCAGGCCCAGGGGGGTCCGTACCCCCCTAGCTTTTTTGGGGGGTCGATACGGGTTAGACCAGTTTGAAATCCAGAAGGGGTCCGGTTTCCAAACAAAGTCACATTAAATCATTTATTTAAGTTTTTTAGCACTAAAATATATTTTATATACTAAAATAGGATATTTATGTATAAAAAGAGTACAAAAGTACTGTTTTTACTACAAAACCGTTTTTGTGACAGTAAATTTTACCTAAATTCATAAGGAAAATTTGGCTCGGAAGAGGAAGAGAGGGGGTCGATTTAGAAATCCAAAGGGGGGTAGGATCAGGGTGTCAAAATTTAAAAATTTTCGGGGGGAGAGGGGCCCTAGATTTTTTCTTGGGGGGGGTCCGAAATTTCAAGGCCAGGGGGGTGGACCCCACCCTACCCCCTCCCCTCCCTATGCTCATGTATTAGGGGGGCATTTCCACACCATGCACAAGTCTGATTATGGCCTCATTTTTGACCTATTTTAAGCCATTTTCGCCAAAATTTTTGGAATTTTTAGCCTATTTAATGTATTTTAAGCCATTTTCGACCTATTTTTACTTACTTTTTTTATTTTTGTCGGTTTTTTTTTTTGTCTTTTTTTATGTTTCTTACCTGCTTACCCCCCCCCCACCGTGTTAAAATAATTGCCTCACGGAGCCCACCTTCATTTTGGAATCCTCCCCGATAAAACCCCTAGAGGGGGCAGTGGACAGGTTTGTGCGAGTATTTCCTAAAAATTTAAGAAACATTCGTTTGCTGAATTTTTTTGAATGACGTAATAAATGCTCGCGGGTTTTACGATTTTTAAGGAAAATTTGTCCCTATTACTTTTAAAACATTTTCACTCTCTTTACTAGTGATGTTACTACCCTTCAATATCATGCTCCGGAGCTCCGGCCATTTAAAGCGAAGGGAGCTCCGGAGCTCCGCCCGTTAAATGAGCGATTTTAAGCTTGAAATAGACTCAAAATTACTCTATTTGGATTTTCAAAACTATTTCTTAGTGTTTTAAATAAGTTTTGAAAAAAAAATTAATTTGCAAAAAAATTTCATAAAATAATTTATGGCATCACTATTTAATTATTTATTAAATTAGTACAAAAATACGGCGGAAATTCGCAACTCCGGGATTTGCTCCGGAGCTCCTAAAAGTAGAGCTCCAACATTTTTACTTTTTACACATAAGATAAACAAACAATTCGGAAGCGTAATTTTTGAAAGGAAAATTTATACAATAATATAAAACATTTTTGCAGACTGCACTGCAGTACTTTATTTTCATTTTGTGGTATATATAATATATAATACATTTAAAAAAATACCAACGTTAATTTTCAATAATCGTAATTGCTAGGCATTTTATAGTTCGGTTCATTTAAAGCCCTTTTATCGGCATTTTTAAAGCATATTTTTAGTGATTTTAAAATATCCCCCTTTACCCACACTAGTTTAAGTTACTCAAAAATCACAAGTCACAACCCCTTCCTAGGGGCTTTTTGAGATCTTCGGATATGCCCCCCTCTCCCTTATCGAATTTTGGCTTTTACCTCGGGATAATTATCCATTTTAAGCTTAGCTTGGGCAGATCTGTGCACTGCCCCCCTCCCCGGGGTTTTATTGGGTAGGGCGATTCCAAAACGGGGGGGACGGGGGGCAACTTTTTTGAAACGGGGGGAAGTAGGGGAGAAAGAAAAAAAGAGAAAAAAAGGAGAAAAAAAAAGAGGAAAGGGAAAAAAGGGACAAAAAAAGCGAAAATAAGGTAAAAATAGGCCTAAAATGGCTTAAAATCCACTGAAATAGGCTAAAAACTGCAAAAAATTCGCGATGATGGCGTCATCATAGGTCAAAAATGGCGTCATAATTTTTGGGTACTTTTTCATTTTTTTTGGGGGGGGGCAATAAAACAGGGGGCAAATCCTCTAATAAAACGGGGGGGGGGCATTTCCAGACTGTGCAATTCGGGCAATTACTTAAAAATAGGCTGTTTAGAATAAATTTGTTTAAAATGTTTAATTATATAACATACCTAAAATCTTCTTCAATAATTTCAATATTCGTACCGGCTTTCCTCAAATGTGAATTACACCAAGCAGTAAATGTCTAAAAATATAAATAAAATTTTATAGTGAGATTTTTTTAAGTTTTTTTTAATAAAACATAAATTAGAAATGTTTCCGAAACACGCATCTGCAGTGAAATATCCGTTTTTCTTTACAAATTCACTTCCGAATTTCTTAATTCATTCCTACATGTTTAATATCAATATTTTATCGTTTTTTATATAAAAAAAAGCATTATAAAACTACCTATGTTATTTATTTTTTAAAAATTTATCCCTGCTACTTATTAATGTTATATATATATTTTGTATAAGTAGGTACTCTCACGTGTTTTATTTTTCGTTGTTTGTTATCCCAACATTCTGTTGAAGCCATACATGGGCACGGGGGGTTGGGGGGGGTTAACCCCCCCCCGAATTCTGAGAAGGGGGTTTAACCCCACCCCCACTCAGAAGTGGGGGGAGAAAAAGTTAACCCACCCCCCACCCCAATTTTGGAAAAATGAAGTAAAAATTTTTGTGTTTAAAATGACTTCTAACTGCCTCCAAACACAAGTTTTGAGGTCAAAATGAATTTTTTAAGCAATAAAAAGCTCAAAAATGCACTAAAAAGGGCTTTTTGACCTTAAATTAGCGTTTTTACCTATTTTTCTTTCAAAATCGAAAAACGATATGGGTAAAATGCACTCCAGAAAAAAAACGATATGGGTATTTTGCGTTTTTCAGATTTTAACCCCCTCCCCCTAATTTGGGGTTTAACCCCCCCCCCTCACTCCGGACCAACTTGCCCATGTAAGGTTGAAGCTGCCATAAAAGGTATATATATATATATATATATATATATATATACAACTTTACTTCAGTTAGCGACAAGGGCAGGGATGTAACCAAGGGGAAGGGGGCGGCCGCACCCCCCTATCCGCGAAACGGTCGAATGGGAGAAAATAAAGGTTGTAGTTAGGCGGGGGGCGGCCACTCCCAACCCCAAAACGGTCACCAGATGGCAAAATTTGGGGGTTTTCAGAGGCTAAAAATTTTAAATTTTCTAGCGCCTCGCCAATCGCTCGGCGTCAAACTTTAAAATAGTTTTGGTAACTAACACAACTGGCCCCCAAAAAGCAAAAAAATTTCCGCTTCGCTTCGCTCAGCGGTCATGTGCCATAATATGCATATTTCTCGCTATTGATTTTGCTTAAAATGTTATTGAAAATAGTACAATAATTTTAACAAACAATAAGTACTACACATCAAGCAAAACAAACAATCATATTTGTTTGATTTGTGTAATATGCATATTTCTCGCTATTGATTTTGCTTAAAATGTTATTGAAAATAGTACAATAATTTTAACAAACAATAAGTACTACACACATCAGGCAAAACAAACAATCATATTTGTTTGATTTGTGTAATCATGTCTTTCTGTCTCCCTCCTACATTTTCCAGCCGCTTATATAGTAATGGGTCGGTGATTATTTTCTATATAAGTACCCTAAAAAAACATGGAAATGCTGCTATCTGCTTCGGTGTACAGTACGGGTGTAGCCAGGGGGTTTTAACGGTCTTTAAATCGTTTTTTTGTGATATCCTGGCTCTGGCAATGTCTGCTAATGTAATTTTTAACTAAAAAAACATGTCTTTACTGCTAAAAAATCAGATAATAGATTATATATTAGGCCAAAACAGTGTATTATACAGCTTCATTTACGTTTATCCATGCTTTTTGAACTTTTTCAAAAACAAGTAGCCCGTGTCAGCCATACGGTTGACAAATAATTTTTCTCGCATTTTTTATATTCATTTACTTTTTTTTCAAAATTCAGCCCTTTTATGCCATTCCTGTGACTGTAAGCTTTAAAGTAATACCTCAGCAGACCTGTGCTCGGCCGCCCCCCCCCTATTTATTGGAGGGGGGGCAATTCCAAAACGGGGGGGCACGGGGGGCAACTTTTTTTGAAACAGGGGACAATAAAACGGGGGGGCAAGCAGCGAGGAAAGAAAAAAAAAAGAGAAAAAAAGGAGAAAAAAAGAAGGGAAAAGGGAAAAAAGGTACAAAAAAAAAGCAAAAACAAGGTTAAAATAGGTCTAAAATGGCTTAAATAGGCATTTTAGACCTTGAAATAGACTAAAAACTGCAAAACATTCACGATGATGGCGTCATCATAGGTCAAAAATGGCGTCATAATTTTAGGGTACTTTTTCATTTTTTGGCGGGGGAGCAATAAAACGGAGGGGGCAAATCCTCTAATAAACCGGCGGGCATTTCCAGACCGTGCACAGGTCTGCATCAGTTATCCACTTTAATTTTAGTTGGGGAGAAGGGTCTTTCCCTCTTTTGGTGAAAATATATTGTCCAGCATAAAGATGTCCGTGTTAATTTTTTACTAATTTCAACCACCGTATGATGCTCCCTGAACTTTAAGGTTTCCCATAATATCTCATTTATCCTAATTTTTTCTGTGGTTGGAGAGAAAGGTTCTTCCATTTTTGGTAAAAATATGTGGTCCAATATGAAGATGTCCATGTTATTTTTAAAATTTTAACCCATTTATAACATTCTCCAGATTGTAAGCTTTGCAATCATACTTCATTTAGCCCAATCCGTTTTGTGGTTGAGGAGAAGGTTCTTCCTTTTGGTGAAAATGCGTTGTCCAGCATAAAGATGTCCTTGTTATTTATGTTTTAAAAAAATTAACCTTTTATGACATTCCTTGAAATTCAAGCTTTGCAATGATATCTTATTTAGCTCAATTTTTTTGTGGTTAAGGAAAAGGTCATTCCTCCTTTTAGTTAAAAAAAAACGTTGTCCAACATAAAGATGTCCATGTTCATTTTTCCAAAAACATGATTGATATTCTGGCTTTACATTGGCGAATTACTCTCAGCAATAAGTTTGAGTCAATTTGAAGATAAAATTTTTTTTAACTTTTAAAGTTGTGAAAATGTGTTGTCCAACCAAAAGATGTCCATGCAATTTTTTTAATTTCAACCCCTTTATGACCTAGCATAATCCTTTTGCTGGTTGGGGAGGAAGGTCGTTCCTCTTTTTAGTGAAAAGACGTTGTCCAGCATAAAGATGTTCAATTTAATCTTACCAAAAAACATGACATTTTGGTTTTACATTGGATAATTACTCTTATCAATAAGTTCGAGCCAATTCAAAGACAAAAAATTTTTACTTTCCAAAATCCATAGGTTTTCCCTTTTTGTGAAAATGCTTTGTCCAGGCTAAAGATGTCCATGCAATTTTTTTCTAAATTTCACCCTCCTTATGACATTCTCCGGACCGTAAGCTTTGTAATAATGATATCTCATTTAGCCCAATCCCTTTTGTGGTTGGTG
>JASAMX010006867.1:0-39553 GCA_030248175.1 Microlaimidae sp. YZB2_3
GTTTTAATTGTTTATCACATTTTACCTTAGGCTTTATTTCAAAAACAAGTGGGCACTAGGCGGTTTTGGTTTCCTTACAGCTGGCAATTATAGAAAATATTAAATTTTGTAGGAAAATAAAAATAAGTAATATGTGTGCCCTAAACCAGTCGAACTAAATATCCATGTCAAATTTCAAAAAACTGGAAAAAGTGAAAAGTATCTACGAGTAACCTAAATTAAAGTTCAACTATAACTTTTTAAAAAATCTAAAAAAGCAATCCATTTCTTAACACATCTGTTTCTTTGGCTTCGCATTGACCAAATTTTCAAAAACAAAGTGAAATCCATTTTTAACTTACTAAACTAGTAGCCGAAATTAAGGCAAGCCGAAATTGAATCAGTTTTTCTGACTTTCCCTAAATCAGTTTTTATTTACCCGAGCGCCTAGTTTTCTTTTTTAACATACTAAATCAGTGGCCAAAATTAACGCTCGGTCGAAATTAAAGTCAAATACCACACATATATCCACCTGAGCGCTGAGTTTTTCCGGGTACGTGAACGTCCCTTGGGCCGGTATTTCGAAATGACCGCGGGCGAACTCTTCCGTCGCCAAATCGTAAGTTTCCTGAAGGCGGAAAAATAGAGAAAAAGGACAGAATCGAACCTCCCACATCCCCGGGCACCGGCAAAATCAGCCGGTGAAAAAATAATTGTGTTCTTAAAAAAGAAAGAAATCTACATTTACAAACTGAATTTCCAAAAAATTATACCAATGTAACAACACGTGTGTTTTTTTTGGATTAATTTGTTTCCCTTAAAGTACCGCTTATATATAAAAACTGAAACAATAAATATGGAGCCTTTACATGAACCTAGCATCAGCAGATTGCATAACAAAAACTTATGACTTTAGCACCACAAAAATTTGACTAACAGAACTGTAGCATAACAAAATTTGCATCAGCAGTTCCACCACGAAAAGACTCCTCTCTCCAGATTAGTATAATATTAAATTGTTTTTTTCTCGTATTTTTGAAATTTGAAATAATTACAAAAAAAAAGGCATTTTTTAATTTTTCCCCGTGTTATGCGTTAAAATAGTAGAAAACCAATTACAAGAAGTTTCTTTTTTTTTGCTTATCAAATCCCATCAATAAAAAATGTAAATATATAAATGTGCTGAAATTTACATGAAAAACCTTTGTTATGGGAAAAAAACTTAAAAAGGATCAAATATTTTAAGAATAATTGAAATTATTATATATCGCATGTTGCCATTCTGCAATCTTATACAGACGAATTTCATAACGGTGAAATTAGCGAAGCTGTTAGGGGTGGAATCTTCTACTAAAACCCTATACCAGCAACAGTGTTGATATAGGGTTAAGGCGGTCATATGAAATATTCATAGCCGGCCCGCCTCTGCGCTAGAAAAAAATTAGTAGCGAAGTGTTTATGCACCCATTCGTTCTTCCAAAAAATGTCACTTGCAGCGAAACATGTGACGGAGTTCATTAACAATTGGTTATATAACCACTGATAACTCTTTTATATTCCTATAGCTTTTGCGTTTATTCTTCATTTTTTTCTGACGGATAGCGCTTTCATTCTTAATTTTAGCCTGACAAACTTTAGCTTTAATTGTTGTAAGTTGTGTCACATGTTTCTCTGCATGCATTTGCATGTGTCTTGAGCAGTGGTTGCTTGAGTGATTGCCTGAACCAATGATTACTTAAAAACCTCACTGATTCCCCCCTGAACTTTAGTTTTATCTTAGGGTTTCGCTTAAGTTGCTTAGAATAATTAAAGTTTACAGTATATAGTTTAGGTTATTCATAAGTTTAAAATGGTAATTCATGAGTTTTAACTTGATAACAATTTAAATTTAGTGTTGATTTCTTTAGAAAAAACCAATTATTTTTTATTAAAAATTTAAATTTTGACAGTGGTTAATCATACCTGTACATTCCTCCCAAGTGTGCGTAACGGATTATTTATCAAAGTTTCGTTGATTTGATTCCAGATGGATAAAACATTTTTTATAAGCAAATGGGCGCCGACCGGATTAAAAATAACGTACGTGCAAATTTTAATTTTTGTAAATTTAAATAATATTTTCTATAATTTAACAAATTTAATTTAAATCTTTTACAAAAAAGTGCCAAACTTATCGTGCTTATGTAAATCTAAAGCTGATACTATACATAAAACACATTTTTAAACCGAAGTTTTAAATAAATATGCATATCTGAGTGAGCAATTTTAATTCGTTTACACTGACAGAATTTGCAATAATTTACCAACATTCTTTACCCGTTTTTCCTTCATGCGGCGTACCTTTACCCTTACCCACCTGTATATTGCAGGTCAGATGAATTTTTTCAAAAATAATCACTTCGTTGATAAGAAATCTTTTATGTTATCACTAAATATGTTAACATTTCAGTTGCATTTCAGTTACGTCCGCATTCTGGGATTATTATTCCAGATGCGGACATAAATGAAATCAAAAGTTTGTGACAAAAAAAAGGTGCAGCCAGGTAACTGATCTTGGCCAATACGCCAAATGTAAAGTAGTTTTCTTTAAAAAACATTTATATATAAAGACACTGTCTAAAATTGCAATCTCGAAAAGTCAGAAAAAGAGGCTTTTTGAACGAAAGAGAAAACTATAAAACTTAAGTTTTTTCTCTAACATTCAAATTATTTACATACATTAAAATACCCTTATTTTCCGCAGTTCTGGAGAGCGTTTCTTCATAATTCCTGGCTAATTTCCTTTATTGTTTTAAGATTTTTCGGTTTGACGAGCGATATATTCGTTTAAATGGGCCACCACCTAAGAGTTGTAAACAAGTCAATTAATATTTTATTTTCAATTTCATCTAATCTTTTTATGTTAACGTTCCCTGAATTTTTTTTACTTTACAGTGCTAATCATAAAAAGAGATTGCATGCCGCAGCGATAGACTGACCAAAAACCTCACGGTGTCCCGCGAAAATTTCGGCCCGTTTTCAACTTTGCTATCACCTCCAGTTCAGACCAGACACGAGATTACCCATGTCGGAAACGAAAGAGAATTAATTCCCCTACGGCTATTGAAATGAGGAAAATAAACACAAAGGCACCGATAGTTGCAGTTTTTCGCCTAAAATGTATTGTTATTAATTATGAGAGTCAACAGTTGCGTTTTCGTTCGCAACCAGGATGACTAAGTATTGAATTTAGTGACAGATGCAATTAGGAGCTCCAAACAATCAGATTTAGTTGTTCTTGCTCTCGAGTGTACTCAAAAACAACTTATTATGTTTTTACGCTTTTTAATTTGATATAAAATGCTAATACTTCGGAACAGAACAAAATTTACAAGTCGCCCAACGGAGGCTATTCCGGTAAACCCGGGTTTATGTTAGCACGTTATGTTTTCGAAAAGATTTATTATAATAATTTGAATTTTCTATTTTTTTAAACAAAACTTAGTTTATTCCTTGTTTAAATGCCATAAATTGTTATTTTAATAATTTTATGCAAATTTGTGTTTTAATTATTAGTTCAAGCTCGGTGGTTTTTAGAGCCACAAGCAGGGAACTTTAGAGCCATCGAAAATTTTTAGGGACTTTGAGCCACTAACAATCGGAACTTGGAGCCACGTAAACGTAAGTAAAGACGTACAGCCTATATATATATGAAATTTTTAAATACAAGTAGCCCGTGTCAGCCATACGGCTGACAAATAATTTTCCCGCATTTTTTATATTCATTTACTTTTTTTTCAAAATTCAACCCTTTTATGCCATTCCCGTGACTGTAAGCTTTACAGTGATACCTCAGTTACCCACTCTAATTTTAGTTGGGGAGAAGGGTCTTTTCCTCTTTTGGTGAAAATATGTTGTCCAGCATAAAGATGTCCGTGTTAATTTTTTACTAATTTCAACCACCTTATGATGCTCCCTGAACTATAAGGTTTCCCATAATATCTCATTTATCCGCCTTTTTTCTGTGGTTGGGGAGGAAGGTTCTTCCATCTTTGGTAAAAATATGTTGTCCATTATAAAGATGTGCATTTTTTTTTAAATTTTTACCTATTTATGACATTCTCCAGACTGTAAGCTTTACAATGATACCTCATTTAGCCCAATCCGTTTTGTGGTTGGGGAGAAGGCTTCTCCCCTCTTGGTGAAAATGCGTTGTGTACCATAAAGATGTCCTCGTTTTTTTTTTTATTTTTTCAAACATTCAACCCTTTTATGACATTTCCCTAAATGGAAGCTTTGCAATGATATCGCATTTAGCCCAATCCGTTTTGGGGTTAAGGAGAAAGCTCATTCCTCCTTTCAAGAAAAAAACGTTGTCCAGCATAAAGATGTCCATGTTCATTTTTCCAAAAAACATGATATTCTGGTTCCACATTGGCGAATTACTTTACGAATAAGTTTACCAATTTAAGATAAATTTTTTTTCAACTTTAAATCCATAGGGCCCTGTTTTTGTGAAAATGTATGTCCAACCAAAAGATGTCCATGCAATTTTTTTTAAATTTCAACCCCTTTATGACATTCCCTGTCTGTAGCTTTCAAATATCTCATTTAGCCCAATCCTTTTGCTGGTTGGGGAGGAAGGTCGTTCCTTTTTTCAGTGAAAAACGTTGTCCAGCATTAATGTCCATGTAATCTTACCAAAAAACATACATTTGGTTTTACTGGATAACGTTCTTTTATCATAAAGAGTTACCTTTCAACATCCAACCCGAAAATTGGGCTAAAGAGAATCATCTGAAAGCTTACGGTAAAAGAGAATGTCATAGAGAGGTTGAAAATTAGAAAAAAATTTGCATGGACATCTTTAGCCTGGACAAAACATTTTCACAAAAAGGAGAAACGTATGGATTTTGGAAAGTAAAAATTTTTTGTACTTGAATTGGCTCGAACTTATTGATAAAAGTAATTATCCAATGTAAAACCAAAATGTCATGTTTTTTAGTAAGATAAACATGGACATCTGCTGGACAACGTTTTTTCACTAAAAAAAGGAACGACCTTCCTCCCCAACCAGCAAAAGGATTGGGCTAAATGAGATATCATTGCAAAGCTTACAGACAGGGGAATGTCATAAAGGGGTTGAAATTAAAAAAATTGCATGGAAATCTTTTGGTTGGACAACACTTTTTCACAAAAACAGGGCCCTATGGACTTTGAAAGTTGAAAAAAAAATTTATCTTCAAATTGGCTCAAACTTATTGGTAAGAGTAATTCGCCAATGTGAAACCAGAATATCATGTTTTTTCGGAAAAATGAAAATGGACATCTTTATGCTGGACAACGTTTTTTTACTAAAAGGAAGAATGAGCTTTCTCCTTAACCTCAAAAACGATTGGGCTAAATAAGATATCATTGCAAAGCTTGAATTTCAAGGAATGTCATAAAAGGTTAAATTTTTCAAAAAATAAATAACAAGAACATCTTTATGCTGGACAACGCATTTTCACCAAAAGGGAGGACCCTTCTCCTCAACCACAAAACGGATTGGGCTAAATGAAGTATCATTGCAAAGCTTACAGTCTGAAGAATGTCATAAATGAGTTAAAATTTTAAGAAAATAACATGGAGATCTTTATATTGGACAACATATTTTTACCAAAGATGGAAAAACCTTCCTCCCCAACCACAGAAAAAATTAGGATAAATGAGATATTATGGGAAACCTTATAGTTCAGGGAGCATCATAAGGTGGTTGAAATTAGTAAAAAATTAACACGGACATCTTTATGCTGGACAACATATTTTCACCAAAAGAGGAAAAGACCCTTCTCCCCAACTAAAATTAGAGTGGGCAACTGAGGTATCACTGTAAAGCTTACAATAACGGGAATGGAATAAAAGGGTTGAATTTTGAAAAAAAATTAGTAAATGAATATAAAAAATGCGGGAAAAATTATTTGTCAGCCGTATGGCTGACACGGGCTACTTGTATATAAAAATTTCATATATATATAGGCTGTACGTTTTTACTTACGTTTTACACGTTTTACCGATTGTTCGTGGCTCCAAGTTCCGATTGTTCGTGGCTCAAAGTCCCTAAAAATTTTCGATGGCTCTAAGTTCCCTGCTTGTGGCTCTAAAAACCACCTAGCTTGAACTAATAATTAAAACAAATTTGCATAAAATTATTAAAATAACAATTTATGGCATTTAAACAAGGAATAAACTAAGTTTTGTTTAAAAAAATAGAAAATTCAAATTATTATAAAAATTTTTTAACAACGTGCTAACATAAACCCGGGTTTACCGGAATAGCCTCCGTTGGGCGACTGTAAATTTTGTTCTGTTCCGAAGTATTAGCATTTTATATCAAATTAAAAAGCGTAAAAACATAATAAGTTGTTTTTGAGTACACTCTAGTGCAAGAAAACTAAATTGGATTGTTTGGAGCTCCTAATTGCATTTGTCACTAAATTCAATACTTAGTCATCCTGGTTGCGAACGAAACGCAACTGTTGACTCTCATATTAATAACAATACATTTTAGGCGAAAATGCAACTAATCGGTGCCTTTGTGTTTATTTCGCTCATTTCAATAGCCGGAGGGGAATTATTCACTTCCGTTTCCCACATGGAAAATCTGGTTTCGTCTGAACTGGAGGTGATAGCAAAGTTGTAAACGGGCCGAAATTTTCGCGGGACACCGTGAGGTTTTATACCCAGCCCGACCGGCCTGCGGCCATGCACTCTTTTTAATGATTAGCACTGTAAAGTAAAAAAAAATTCAGGGAACGAACATAAAAAAATTAGATGAAATTGAAAATAAAATATTATCGACTTGTTTACAACTCTTAGGTGGTGGCCCATTTAAACGAATATATCGCTCGTCAAACCGAAAATCTTAAACAAATAAGGAAATTGGCCAGGAATTATGAAGAAACACTCTCCACAACTGCGGAAAATAAGGGGTATTTTTAACGTACTTGTAAATAATTTTAATGTTACAGAACAAAACCTTAACTTTTATAGTTTTCTCTTTCGTTCAAAAAGCCTCTTTTCTGACTTTGAGATTGCAATTTTAGACAGTGTCTTTATATATAAATGTTTTTTAAGAAAACTACTTTACATTTGGCGTATTGGCCAAGATCAGTTACCTGGCTGCACCTTTTTTTTGTCACAAACTTTTGATTTCATTTATGTCCGCATTCTGGGATAATAATCCCAGAATGCGGACGTAAATGAAATTGCAAAATGTTAACATTTTATGATAACATAAAAAATTTCTTATCAACCAAGTGATTATTTTTGAAAAAATTCATCTACCCTGCAATATACAGGTGGGTACAGGGTACAGGTTCACGCCGCATGAATGGAAAAATGGGTAAAATTCGAATGCTTGGTACATTATTGCAAATTCTGTCAGTGTAAAATTTAAAATTGCTCACTCAGATATGCATATTTATTTAAAACTTCGGTTTAAAAATGTGTTTTATGCATAGTATCAGCTTTAGATTTACATAAGCATGATAAGTTCGGCACTTTTTTGTAAAATATTTAAATTAAATTTGTTAAATTATAGTAAATATTATTTAAATTTACAAAAATTAAAATTTGCACGTACGTTATTTTAATCCGGTCGGCGCCCATTTGCTTATAAAAAATGTTTTATCCATCTGGAATCAAATCAACGAAACTTTGATAAATAATCCGTTACGCACACTTGGGAGGAATGTACAGGTATGATTAAACACTGTCAAAATTTAAATTTTTAATAAAAAATAATTGGTGTTTTTTTAAAAGAAATCAACACTAAATTTAAATTGTTATCAAGTTAAAACTCATGAATTACCATTTTAAACTTATGAATAACCTAAACTATATACTGTAAACTTTAATTATTCTAAGCAACTTAAGCGAAACCCTAAGATAAAACTAAAGTTCAGGGGGGAATCAGTGAGGTTTTTAAGTAATCACTGGTTCAGGCAATCACTCAAGCAACCACTGCTCAAGACACATGCAAATGCATGCAGAGAAACATGTGACACAACTTACAACAATTAAAGCTAAAGTTTGTCAGGCTAAAATTAAGAATGAAAGCGCTATCCGTCAGAAAAAAATGAAGAATAAACGCAAAAGCTATAGGAATATAAAAAAGTTATCAGTGGTTATATAACCAATTGTTAGTGGGCTCCGTCACATGTTTCGCTGCAAGTGAAATTTTTTGGAAGAACGAATGGGTGCTGAAGCACTTCGCTAATTTTTTTTAGCGCAGAGGCGGGCCGGCTATGAATATTTTATATGACCGCCTTAACCCTATATCAACACTGTTGCTGGTATAGGGTTTTAGTCAAAGATTCCACCCCTAACAGCTTCGCTAATTTCACCGTTATGAAATTCGTCTGTATAAGATTGCAAATGGCAACATGCGATATATAATAATTTCAATTATTCTAAAAATATTTCATCCTTTTTAAGCTTTTTTCCGTAACAAAGGTTTTTCATGTAAATTTCAGCACATTTATATATTTACATTTTTTTATTGATCGAACGATTAGCAAAAAAAAAGAAACTTCTTGTAATGATTTATTTTAACGCATAACGCCGCCAAAAATTAAAAAAAACCTTTTTTTTTGTAATTATTTCAAATTTCAAAAATACAACAATTCAATGTATCTAATCTAAAAGATACTTTTTTCGTGGTGGAACTGCTGATGCAAATTTTGTTATGCTAGGTTTGTTATGCAAATTTTTGTTATGCTAATGCATTAATTTTGTTATGCAATCTGCTGATGCTAGGTTCATGTAAAGGCTCCATATTTGTTGTAAGTTTTTATATATAGCGGTACTTTAAGGGAAACAAATTAATCCAAAAAAAAACACACGTGTTGTTACATTGGTATAATTTTTGGAAATTCAGTTTGTAAATGTAAATTTATTACTTTTAAGAACACAAGGAGATCTTCACCGGCTGATTTTCCGGTGCCCGGGGATGTGGAAGGTTCGATTCTGTCCTTTTTCCGCCTTCAGGAAACTTACAATTTGGCGACGGAAGAGTTCGCCCGCGGTCATTTCGAAATACCGGCCCAAGGGACGTTCACGTACCCGGAAAAACTCAGCGCTCAGGTGGATATATGTGTGGTATTTGACTTAATTTCGACCGAGCGTTAATTTTGGCCACTGATTTAGTATGTTAAAAAAGAAAACTAGGCGCTCGGGTAAATAAAAACTGATTTAGGGAAAGTCAGAAAAACTGATTCAATTTCGGCTTGCCTTAATTTCGGCTACTAGTTTAGTAAGTTAAAAATGGATTTCACTCAAAATTTGGTCAATGCGAAGCCAAAGAAACAGATGTGTTAAGAAATGGATTGCTTTTTTAGATTTTTTAAAAGTTATAGTTGAACTTTAATTCATTTTACTGGTAGATATTTCACTTTTTCCAGTTTTTTGAAATTTGACATGGATATTTAGTTCGACTGGTTTAGGGCACACATATTCTATTTTTCCTACAAAATTTAATGTATACTAATTGCCAGCTGTAGGGAAACCAAACGTGGCTGGTGCAGTTGTGTACAAAATAAAACCTGGGTAAAATGTGATAAACAATTAAAACATTACTATTTATCATGCTATATAATCATCAATTTAAAATAACCAAGATTTTCAACTAACTAATTTTTATAAATAAACAGTAAACGTTAGCGTTTTGACTCGTCGTCATAATTATGGCCCCTTATTTCTTATTCACTGAGCAACTGCAACAACAACAGTAACTTTGACTTTAACTTTGAATTGCATCAGCCGTTTTGGGTTCGCCATTAAATTATGGTTCATAAGTTTAGGACTGCTTTGACATAGCCATGGTGGCTTACCGAAAAAGAGAGTTTAGACTGGCGGTGGAGTGGTTCAACACTACCCTGCAGGTAGCAGAGCAGAAGGACGACTGGGTCGAAAATGTTCCCACAGTGATGCGCTATTTGGCGTATTCCCTGAACGAGGTCGGCAATGTAGAAAGGGCTTACTACATGCTGAAAACATGGCTGCCTCCGAACACCTCTGATCCAACATTCCAACTGATCCGTAAGTTTTACGTTGACTTGTTTAATTATTGATTATTTATTTTAACAGTCCGCAGTAATTAATAGAGAGGTTAACGGAGTTAATAGACTTAATCTCAAATTAAATCATCACTAATCCCAGATTAGCGTGAAAAAACCCGCAAATTTTTAATCCACCTCCGGAGGTGGTTTAAAAATTTGCATAAATTAACAATTTAATTTCGAGTTAGTGACGATTTAATCTGAGATTAAACCTAATCTTAGATTAAATTCTTTCAACTAGATCATCTAATCGATACTGCTAGTATGTTTACTGTGTGTCGACAATCGCTAATTCAGATTAATTTTAGCGGATTAACCTGCTACCCCGTATATTTACTCCGCATGTCGACAAAAAAAAAAATCGCTAAATACATTTTGTCTCAGAATCTAATTTAAGTCGGATTAAACCTTCAGCATACCACCCCTGATTCTATAAATCCTATTTTGAGCCCAAAACTTGAGTTAATATTGTTCATACTTTGGGCTTCAAGTTCGCATAACTTTTAGCAATATCTTCAAGTTCTTTTTCTGTAATTAAAATAATACCTAATATCTTTTTAAAGATAACCAAGTAAAATTTTGATCGATCGATGTTGTAGGCGATAACCTACTTAATCAAAATCAAGAACTTCCGAAAAACGAAGCCGATATTCCACCATTGTACAACAGTCGACCGACAAATAGCCTTCAGCATGAAATGTACGAAAAACTCTGCAGCGGTGAAAATTTCCACCAAAAACTCAGTTATTTTGATTGTTATTATAAGGTGCTGTATGAACGAGCTCCAAAATATGTCTTTTTTCTTTTCTGACAAAAAATTTCTCGCGGTTATCCTGTAAAAAATATCATTTTAAACCTCACATTAGATTAAAAAAGAACTGTCGTCGATATAAGTATTATTTTAAACATATTACTTATTGTTTGGAATAAAAGTTTTATTGACTGCTCTTTCATTTATTGTAAAACTTTGGTTTCCACCTGTCAAAAGTTTCCGTTCGCAGTAAATTTATTGTATTGTTTTTTTTTTGTCTAAGACAGGGACAAAAACGTAAGATAAATTGCAATAAATTTTTATTGTAATGGGGTCTATAGAGCCGCAAGTAAGGAACTTTGAGCCGTCAAAAAACCTTTGAAATTTTTTTTAGCAAGGTTTTAGCAATTTTTTATTTTCAGCTCTAAGTTCCCTCGGTTTCAGATCCTAAATCATTTTCATGAATCCAGAAACTAACGGCTAAACACTAAATAATTTACACTTTATCCCTTGCCATAAATTTATTCTGAATTGAATTTTGGAATTATTTTATTTCTGAAAAAGGGGTTCATTCACACACACATTACTTATTCAGAACCAGCCGCTTTACGCTCGTCTGTTCTCGCTCAAGATCGAGGTGATAACAGACGAGCCGCTGATAATGATATGGCACGAGGCTATTCGACAAAATGCCAGCGACAATCTCATAAGATTGGCATTGCCCAAATTGAACCGGGCTTTGACTTTCGACCCCGACAGCAATACTGTTGCGAACTCCCAAAGAACCAGCAAGAACTCTTGGTTTCCGGTGAGTTAATTAATTAATCGTTACTTATTTTTATTGTGCTTTTTAAATATTACAGCTGAAAAATTTGGAATTTTGGGCTGAGGGAACTTGGAGCCAAAAAAAGTCACAAAAAAATAAAATCGTAAGTAGAGAACTCAGAAGAAACTTTTGGAAATCAACAAATATAATCTCAGCCTGAGAGAAATTTTGTATTTCATGTTCTTCCACAATATTGGTGGCGATTTTAATTTCTTAGTATAATACTATGCAAACGAAGCATTTCTTATGCGAACAATGGCGGCAGCTTAAAGTGAAGTAAAATACTCATTTTCATGACAAAATATTTTTTCCCAAAATATCAGGTTGCACTATTTAACTTTTTCTAAATTATGTTTGTCACACTTTATATAATTATATTTACTATGCTAGCAGCAGTGTTGATATAGATAAAAATGCATAAGAGTAGGAAAAATGTCCAACTGTGTGTTAAACAGTTGTTCTATTAAGCTATTTACGTGCAGAGTTGTCGTCATGTAAAATTCCTCAAAGAAGTGTTTCTACATAATACTGTCAAATAATTCAAATTATTTAAAATATTACTCGTTTTAACTTGTAGAATAATTTATACTCGGATTCAAAGAAAATGTGAAATACTGAACAACAATACGTAGGAAAAATATTAATTAAAAAGTTGACGTTTACCGTTTTTTGGCTTGCAAATCGTCGTTACTACGGCAAAATGAGCCACAGTTTTAATAAAATAGAAGTGATAAAGACTCATTCTGTCGTTAAAAAGGTCCTGTTTCAAATTTGAAATGAGTCATAGTCGCATAAAAATGCGAGGTTAACATGTAAAATAATCAACAGTAATTACATGGAAAAACTATCATGTAGATTAAAGATGAACTCTTTCAGGGTGAAAATGACTAGGTGGTAAAGTAACCACTCGTTCTACGAGAAAATATCACTCGGTAAGAAACACGTGGCGCAACTTAATAATAATTGGTTATATCATCACTGGGAACTTTTTTCTATTATTTTTATTTTAGGGCTATCATTCTTCTTTCCTTCCTGACGGCGAGCGGTTACGCCCTTAATTTCAGCTTGAAGGATTTTAGTCGACTAATTGTAGATTATTTCACGAGTGGTGGTAGATTTTTACCGAGTAAAAAAATCCACACTGTAGAATTTGAAGTTCTACAGTGTGGATTTTCTACCTTGTAAAAAATCTACTGCAACAAAACCTGTGAAATACACAGTCGGACTTTTCTTTTATTATGTATGCATTTTTGGGCGGTGAATTGGGTTTAATCGCCCATAGCCGGCTATAAAAAATGATAACTGTTAATTTTTTCTTGTTTAGCCACACAAGTATGACTCGGTTAGCTCCTTGTACAAGCTTATTTCCCTGGTTACAGATTTGGAAACCACTAAAAGTGCCGAGGATCTTCAAGTAAGCTGCGTGTACAAAATGTATGCTGAATATGTAAATGTATGAGAAAATCACAGCAGTGTTTAGAAACACTAACAAAATTTAATTATTGAACATAACATAAGTTTAGTTTAGTTTAGTTTAAAAGGAAATTAATTATTTTAGTTAAAAAATATATAAACATTTAAATTTAAAATACCCTTACTTCATACTTTGTCCTATGTGTCTAAGGGCTGGTTCATACTTATGACAAAACGTCCTTTGAACAAAGTCCAAAGGACAATCTACCGAAACGTCTACAAGCGAAATCTACCGGAATTTTGCTTTGGACGAAGTATTATGCAAATTTTCCATTGCTAAGCCTAAGGACCTAAGGTTAACCTGCACATCAATATATAATTTGCCAGAAATTTGAGGCGGACGTCGGACTTTTCCATTTAGATTTTGTCCTTTGGGAAAAAAGATCTAAAGGACATATTTTGTTAATAGTGTCCGAGGGAAAAAAACCAAAACCTCTAATTTTGGTTTATTTAAAGGCCTATTTGTGAACATTTAGACCTAAAGGAAAAAAACATAACAAGTTTTTAAAATTAAAAAACCTCCTAGATCAAACCTCTTGTCAAAATTAAACTTTTTGTTTATGTCGTTTGGACACTTCGGACGAAGTATGTCCCGGGCTTTATAAGCAGCACCCAAACTTACGTTTGGACAAAATTACCGAGCAAGTTTTAAAATAATTCAAATCTTTTAAAATTTAAAACGCCCAAAATCGAAATTTCAGGCTGTACTGCAACCTCACACATACTATAGGCTAGAATGTTAAAGTGGCAGTCACACTATATTTTTTTGAGTTAATATTTTTTACTATAAATGGAAAAATGTGATGGGACTTTTTCCATCTTGTTATGGGGATAAAATGTTTTTCTATTAAAGCAACAGCTGTAAAGCGTGTTGTTTGCATTGAAAAACAAAAATTGCTTTCATAAAAATTTAGGTAGCACAAAAAAATTTGTTGGTCAGTAGCAAATCTTACGTCTTGTATACTAAAAGTCTCTGAATCGAGTCCCGCCCGACTAAGACACACTGAATTGTGATAATATTGTTTGTTAATATTGTTATATGTAGTATTTGGTTGTGCAGTTAGTGCCGCGTAACATCAACCTTGCGAAATCTGCTTTATGCAAGATTGCGTGGAAATTTTATATTTAATAGAAAATAATCTAATTATTCTTGCATTTTTATAAATCCAATAAAAGCTACATTGTGACTGCTTTCGTTTTTATGTGGAATTAAATTAAAAAATTTTAAGTTAAATACATTCGTACAATTTATTCTATCAGATTGTGATGTGGGAAAGTTCTCGTTTTGCTACAAAAATTAATAATCAATATTTCTCTTCCACCGTACAGACAAACAAATTTAATCGTTTGTTATTCGTGTGTTATTAGTCGGGTACAGTGACCGAAACAAAATAAATGATTTATGGTTAATGGAGCCTAGGGAATTTAGAGCTGGAACTTGGAGCCAAAAATCGGGGACTTGAAGTCATAAGTGGGAAACTTGGAGCCGTAATTCGGGAACTTGAAACCAAAAGTATAACTTGGAGCCGTAATTCGGGAACTTGAAACCAAAAGTATATAAATTGCAAAAACCTATACCTAAGCCTAAGCAAAGCCTAAATCCAAGCGCTTTAAACGCTCTAGGTTCCCATTGGTCGCGGTTTAAGTTTCCCGATAATTTCCAACGGCTTTAAGTTTCTTATTTGCTGCTCTAAGGACCCCGCACCAAATGGATAATATGCAAATTATTTTTAGGTAAATAATTACGGCATGGGCGGCCATTACTATTCGCATTACGATTTTTCACGGCCTTCAGTTGACGGACCGACCGCTTTCGCTCACTTGGGCACCGGAAATCGCATAGCCACGGTAATTTTAGTTTTTTTAGACAAGAAAATTTTATTGCACAAGTCAAATTTATGACAATCATACAAAAAAGGTAAAGAAAAATCACTACTATCAAAAATACCAGAGCTGATGTTAGTTAGTATGATGATTCCACCAGAGCTTCCAGCTCTAGAGGTACAGAGGTCCAAAGATACGCCCTATTTATGTGCTAATTTTCTGAATAATTATAAAGAATCCTGATTTTGATAATTATTTTAGTTTTATCTTTTAACTAAGTTATTGTTTTTGAAAATTTATTTAAAAGGTTAAAAATAGATAAAACACGCAGCTAAACTACCGTATTTCTTCTAATTGCTAATTGTAGGCCAGCCTCTAATAGATAGTAGCCTACCTCTAATAGTACCCTACCATTTTGCCCCTGTTGAAAAAATAGTAGCCTATCTTCTAACAGAAGTCTAGGCTACTATTGGAAGACGGAGACTACACACAATTTTCAGGGCGGCTTGTTACGCACATATTATTTAAATTGATGAATTTTGCTCTGAAAAAAATCGGTTGCATGCCATAGGTGAGAAAAGGGGGGGGCAGGAGGGGGTTCACCCTTGTATAAAAACAAAATGATGGCTAATGAAACAGACAATTTTGATAGTGTCCAGCACAGTTCGGTCATTTTCATTTGGTGAAAATAAATTTTAAATTTTATTGAAAGCTTGTGGAGTATTTTGATTGCAAAAAACGTTCGTTGAACACTGTACCTTCCTGTCGGTTTTTTGTTGAAAAAAGTAGGCTTGCCTCTAATAGTAGTACCTATAAAGGTAACCTACCCTTTTATACCCTTTAAAAAATAGTAACCTAAGCTACTATTAGAAGAAATACGATAATTTTAAACATCTTTCGTGTTCTCGAATCTTTTTCATAGCATGACATTTGAAGGCAAAAACATCCCAAAGGTACAAAAAACTATTCCTAATCAAACCCTGACTCTTTAAAGGAAAGAAGATTTTAACCTTTGAGAAAAAATTTCAAAAGAATGGTTTCTAGAAGTCTGAAAATTTAAAAAAAATATAAAAAGAATAAACAAAATCTCTAAATTTAAAAATTGTAAACTTTAACAGCATATATAGAGAAAAAACAAATAGACAGAAAAAAATCTAAGTTTTTCACAGAGTGTTTAAACCTGCACGTAACTTGATTTTTACCTATAAAATCGGAACTTGGTATCTAAATATAAGTTGGTTTGAGCTTAGGTGTAAGCTGATTAAAATAATTGCCTATCATTTGAGAATATGTTTTGCAATTCACAAATTAAATTTATATATCGTTCAGAAGGAACCATTATTTTATTACAAAATTTAAATACTTTCAATTTATAAATTGTTCTAGGCACCAAGACTACGACATTTTTATATTTTACTACTAAAGAAGAAGTACTTATTAAAGAAGTGGTTTGTCTTTAGTTAATCAATCAATTGCTAATTTTATTTAACATTTAATAATAATAACATTCACAAAAATAAAATATTAAAAATAGTGTTTTAAACTCGTAGCTTTCTATTAATTATAAAAACCCGTTTTTGGACCAGGGATTTGGAGTCCAATAAACTTGTAGTCAAACGATTTAAGAGATAAAAATTTATAAAACTATAGTCTTTTTACAATAAAAAACACAGATATTATATATAAATAAATTACAAGTTCGTAGATTTTTTTCTGATATATATTACTTATTCTCATGTATGATATGTGCCGTTACAAAACCCAAAACTTTTTTTCGTAAAAAATTTGTAAACAAAATCAAATCTAAAATCTAAAATTTGTCAATGTTCATTTAAAACATTCTTTTTACAGGTTCTGTTTTATCTAAGTGTTCCCGAACTGGGAGGAGCCACGGTTTTTCCGGAAGCGAATGTTTCAGTCTTCCCGACTGAAAACGACGCTGTGGTTTGGTATAATTTAAAGTAAGTATTTAATCCATTATATTTCGCGAGGGCTAAATGTCTAGTTGCGTATGTCAAACGAAGCGGATGCACGTTCCCAGATAAAACTAGTAAAATCACATCTAACCAATAAATTCGACTTTTTTCACTATAAGTCGCCGTACCACACGACTAATTTGTTTTTTTTTTATTATAACCGCACAATTTTTATTGGTCAGCTAATGTCGCCATAGAAACATACGAGTTCAGCCATAAATAATACAACTATAGGTGTTTTTTTTTTCTTTTTTTTGTATGAATATAATACAAGAGTTGCCTTGAAAAAAAAATTGTTTTAACGACTGAAGTTTATTCCTTAACGATATTTTGAACCATCGTGGAAAGTAAAAAAATAGGTTTTATAAATAAAACCCATTTTCCTCAGCAGAGAGCGTCCAAAATATTTTTTCTTATGTCATTTGAAAAAATTTGCTATTAGGAGTTTCAAACTAATTACGAAGCTTTTTAAATCTTTGACTTTTTTAATTTTTAGAATATTTTCATTTAATCTTTTTTTTCATTAATTTTTAAACATACTTGGAAGAAACTATGAGAAAACGGGCCGCCGCAATAAACAAAAAATTGTACAAAAATCACACTGGTCCACTAGGCCTTAATACTTATTTTAGTTTAAAAATTTCTTATATTCAAATTTTATTGGTCTATTTAATTTGCAGATTCAACGGCGAAGGGGACTTTAGGACCTTGCACGCCGGATGTCCGGTTCTGGTCGGTCAAAAATGGGTGGCCAATTCCTGGATCCACGAAAAATACCAAGAATTTCGCAGGCCTTGCAAATGGGCCGAGAACATGTGAAGAAAATTAGGCCTTGCAAATAGGGCGAGAACACGCGAATTACACTTACGAATTGATTGGAAATTTGAAAAACGCGTAAAACACCCGCGGTTTACAAGAAACGAACCTATAGGATTCGTTCTGAATCCACTGAGAACTGCCCATGGTGGCTTCAGGCTACTAAAACACTGTTGGCAAGCTGTTAGTTCGCCCACCGATCAACGCACGAAAATTTGATTCTCACCGCGATTCTAAACGATTATTGACAGACAGACTGACCTAACAGCATATTATAGAAACAATAAAAAAATATAAAAAACCACCCTCAGCTGGGCATTCGTCTCCATGAAAAACACTGGATATCAGTCCCTGGAGGTGTCAGTATAATTTTTTTTAAATGCATTGCCTACCATGCATGGTCAGCTTTAAACCGAAATGCATCTAACTGTATAATGCTTTAACCCTTTTATATTTATTGGAGC
Source organism: Microlaimidae sp. YZB2_3 (assembly GCA_030248175.1). Classification (NCBI taxonomy): domain Eukaryota; kingdom Metazoa; phylum Nematoda; class Chromadorea; order Desmodorida; family Microlaimidae; species Microlaimidae sp. YZB2_3. The sequence continues at coordinate 18,189 of JASAMX010006867.1, forward strand.
AAGTCAGTAAAATCCAAGAGCCCTCAAGGTGTCTGAGGCTTACTTGGTTTCCTTTTTCTAAAAAATAACGTTATAAATGCTTAGATATTCATCAAGAACAAGAAAACACAATCATTTTAAAAATATATCATAAAAAATGTTTAGTCTGATTTTGAAATTTCGTTTAGGAAAAATAAAAATTAGAAACTATTTTAGCTTTGTAAAAGAGTTTACGTTTACTTAAATGGTGTTTACATAATTACTAAACGCAATCAGTAAAAATATTGTTTGGATACTTGTGTCTATGGGGATCTTGAAGCCACGTGAATATAGTGATTACTAGATATTATGACTTACAATCCTGATTCATATTATGCTTGTGGTGTTTCATGGACTACTGCGGCAGTGCCGTGAGTGCAACTTCTACATTTTTTAGAAGTACACTACACAATAAAAATATATCATGATTAAAACTAACAAACAATCTAACCACAACCGGGAAACATATTTTTTCTTAAACATGATTTTTTTAAATTAAAAACAATTTTATCATGATATACTTTTATTAAATTGTTGAGAATTCAGGTCCTTATAAAGGTTGGTAAATAATAAAACACGGGTGGAAAGACTTAATTACTTCGATATAGACTAGCAATAGTATGTGTAGACTAGTGATGTTCCCCGGAGCTCCGAGCTCCGGAGCTTCGGAGCGGAGCTCCGCTTTTAGAAGCTCTGGAGCAACTCACAGAGCTTCGGAGCTCCGCCCTATTTTGATACTAATTTTATGAATAATTAAAAAGTGATGGCATAGATTATTTTGTCAAAATTTTTTTGTAAATTAAATTTTTTGCAAAACTTATTTAAATCAATAAAAATACTCCTACAAATACAAATGGAGTAGTTTAAAATGTATTTCAAGCTTAAATAAGCCTCAAATCGCTTATTTACGTTCCAAAGCTCTGGAGCTCCGGAGCTCCCTCCGCTTTAAATGGCCGGAGCTCCGGAGCATGATATTGGAGGGTAGGAACATCACTAGTGTAGACAATCTTTATTATTATTTAGTGAAAAAATATATTTTAAATTTTCCTGTAATTATTAATATAAAGGTGCAGCTTTGTTATATTTGTTTGTCGATCATTTATCTCCAAAGATTTTTTTCCAAAATTAAACTATTGTGATATTTTAGGGCTTTATGTTAAAGGTACATTGTTTTTGCAGCCTAGGAAACTTAGTGCCGTAGGAATTTAGGAGCCGAGAAATTTAAAAAAATTGTTTAAAAAAATATTTTTATGAATTATTGTTGATGATTTAGCTGGAGTTTAGAGTTTAGATCGACATAGGATTGAGTTTTATATATTTTCACTTGGATTTAAATCGCTCGGTTCCAAATTTAACTAGGTATGAGTATCTTGAATCATTTCAAAACGTTTGTAAGTTTTTATGATATTATGTTACTTTCTGTTTATTTATTGGCTTAAAATTTTAGTTATTATGAGAACACGATTATTTATTGTTATTTTATGACATAAAACAAGCAACTTCAATAAGCTCAGATAGTTTTGAAGATCGTAATAAAAAGCATTACAGGAACAAAAATTGTAGGAATAAATCATGTATTCTCCAGAGATTGATTTTTTTTTATTTTTTCCAGCTCCAACTTCTTTTTAATATTTTTCTTATAAACCATAATATTATGATAATAATTACAATTTTATCTTTTTTTATTTTTTCCAGCTCCAACTTCTTTTTAATATTTTTCTTACAAACCATAATATTATGATAATAATTATAATTTTATCTTTTTTTATTTTTTCCAGCTCCAACTTCTTTTTAATATTTTTCTTTCTTATAAACCATAATATTATGATAATAATTACAATTTTATCTTTTTTTATTTTTTCCAGCTCCAACTTCTTTTTAATATTTTTCTTACAAACCATAATATTATGATAATAATTATAATTTTATCTTTTTTTATTTTTTCCAGCTCCAACTTCTTTTTAATATTTTTTCTTACAAACCATAATATTATGATAATAATTATAATTTTATCTTTTTTTATTTTTTTTCCAGTCTCCAACTTCTTTTTAATATTTTTCTTATAAACCATAATATTATGATAATAATTATAATTTTATCTTTTTTTATTTTTTCCAGTCTCTCAACTCTCTTTTTAATATTTTTCTTACAAACCATAATATTATGATAATAATTATAATTTTATCTTTTTTTATTTTTTCCAGCTCCAACTTCTTTTTAATATTTTTCTTACAAACCATAATATTATGATAATAATTATAATTTTATCTTTTTTTATTTTTTCCAGCTCCAACTTCTTTTTAATATTTTTCTTACAAACCATAATATTATGATAATAATTATAATTTTATCTTTTTCTTATTTTTTCCAGCTCCAACTTCTTTTTAATATTTTTCTTATAAACCATAATATTATGATAATAATTATAATTTTATCTTTTTTATATTCTTTTTCCAGCTCCAACTTCTTTTTAATATTTTTCTTACAAACCATAATATTATGATAATAATTATAATTTTATCTTTTTTTCTTATTTTTTCCAGTTTCTCCAACTTCTTTTTAATATTTTTCTATATAAACCATAATATTATTGATAATAATTATAATTTTATCTTTTTTTATTTTTTACAGCTCCAACTTCTTTTTAATATTTTTCTTACAAACCATAATATTATGATAATAATTATAATTTTATCTTTTTTTATTTTTTCCAGCTCCAACTTCTTTTTAATATTTTTCTTATAAACCATAATATTATGATAATAATTATAATTTTATCTTTTTTTATTTTTTCCAGCTCCAAATTCTTTTTAATATTTTTCTTATAAACCATAATATTATGATAATAATTATAATTTTATTTCTGCTCACAAAAACCGACTTCATTTAAGCCAATATTTTTCACAAAAATTTTTTAAAGAATTTAGATTATTGTACACCTAGCTGTAATCCTAGATTTACAATAATAGACACCTTGCACTGGAACTCTGTTTATACTTGAAGTATGTAATATACATAAGCGTCACCATAATAGATAATTACCGTATCTCCTACTGTTCTTTCGTAGTATGCAGATCAACCGATACAAATTTCGCGCGGTTGATCTGCATACTACGAAAGATAAGCTGGAGATACGGTAATTATCCATTATGGTGACCCTTATGTATATTGCATACTTCATGTATAAACAGAGTTCCAGTGCAAGGTGCCTATATATTTTGCGTAAAATTCAATCATTTCGTATGAAACATACGCTCACTCACTTATTCATTTTTGACAGCCTCAATTTTGAGCATAGTTTTTGTTTACAATGCGCAAAATTATGGAATGAATTAAGGTATGAATTATGGAATGAATTAATTAATTTGTACTAGTGATGTTTTCCAGAGCCCTACTTTTTGGAGCTCCGGAGCTCTACCTTTTTTTTACTTGTTCCATGATAAATTACAAAGATAGATTAAATAGATTGAAAAAAAATTTTGCAAACTAATTTTTTTCAAAACTTAAAAAAGGATAAATGGCCGGAGCTCAGGAAATTATATTGGAGGATAGGAAAATCATTACTATTTATTTTAATAGCTTATAATAATTAATATACGTATATGCAGTTATTTTTCGCGTGGAGAGCATAAGAGTCATTCACTCAGTTTATGACGTTATCGATTTTAAATAAATATATTAGGTAATTAGCTTAACCCGTTTTTTTACTTTATTATAGCTAATTATTATACTTTTTTAACTCGCTTTAATTTCTAAAGTCTCAACACTTACAAAACCTGTCTCGTTAGTTTTTTTGAACTGTTTAGACTTTTTATCTAAGATAATTCTAATTTTTGTTAAGCGTGTTTATAAACTAACGAACATCTTGTAACAAATAATTTACTGGTAAATCAATGTTGTGAGTATGTTTTAGCGTGTCAAATTAAAATATAATTTGGATATTTGTGATAATTAATAAAAAACCTTGATTTAACTAGTGATATGGTTTTTTTTAAATTGGTAATTCGATAAAAATTGATTAAATTCAATTTGGCATAAAGAATTTATTATAGAACTGTATAATATCGTAAAAAACACAAAAAAATGACTACACAAGTTTCTTGATGCTGTTAATATTTTGTACAGAATGTCAGCCTATAGGCACTTTGCACTGGAACTCGGTTTATACATGAAGTATGCAATATACATAGGTGTCACCATAATGGATAATTACCGTATCTCCTACTTATCTTTCGTAGTATGCAGATCAACTGACCGAAAAGGCGCGAAATTTCGGTCCGTTGATCTGCATACTACGAAAGATAAGCAGGAGCTACGGTAATTATCCATTATGGTGACACTTATGTATATTGCATACTTCATGTATAAACCGAGTTCCAGTGCAAGGTGCCTATTGTCCTGAAGAAGTGCCCGAACGAAAATGTTCTATCATTCAAATGAAAATAAATTTTGCTTTATACAGTATATTTGGCTAAGAAAAAGTTTTCAATATTTCGTAAACTGTTTGAAAACAACTGACAAAACAACTGTCATCACTGCGCAGTTTTAGTTGGTCATTTCATGTCTTTATACAATTTTACAAGGTAAAAAAGACAGGATTCTTATATCGACCAAAGTCATATAAGGAATAATTTGCATATGGTTTATTGACAAGTGCGTAACTGTCAAAGTATCTGAATCTTTTTGTTGATGAACTGATGAAAGTACTGTTGCTAAAATAAACATCAACACTGCTTGTGCAAAATATTTTTTATGTGACTTTGGTCGATTGTACGTTTAACCGGTTTTAAAAAGTTCGAGAAAAAAAGTACTTTTTAAATTTGGCAAATATTTTACTACTAAAAGTTTATTCCATTTTTTAAAGGTATAAAAATTTGGTTTTTATCTGATGCATAGCCAATGCATGTAATCAGTTAAATTATTTACACAGATTTTTCATAAAATAAAATGTGTTATGACACATTGTTACTATCAATGAATAAATGAATAACAAAGTGTGTTAACAGAACTTGTAACCGACTTCTATGCAATTACAAATATCTTCCAAAATATTCCCACTTTTAATTTATTTAAAATGCTTATTGACAATCTATTTGGTTTGGATTTGAATAAAAATTCCATCGTCTACTATTTTTTAACGGTAAACAAAAAATTATGAAAATTATAAAACAGGGGCCCCGGACAGTGTAAATGCGAAAAGAAGTATGTTTTCGGAATTTAAAACCGTTTTCCCTCAAACAAAATTTGACTCCTCTCTTCTGTCAAAGGTGAATTGGACTATTTAAGGCCGCGGATTGCATTAATGGCGGCGTTTCGGCGGGGGAAATCTCATTGCTCGCGGAAACTCAGGACGGTTCCGTTTCCCCACCGCGCATTTTCACCACACTAACAACGGAATGCGCGAGGGAATTTTAATGAAAAACGGATTTATAAGTAAAAGTCGGCGTAGTATTTTTATCCAGGTAATTTTTATTATAAGCGTAAAATGAAAAACAAATTATTATATCATTTTGACGGGGGGATTTTCTTTTTTTTACGGGAAAAAACAGTGAACCACGCGGCGGAATAGAAAACGATAGGAGAAGAATATTATGAAAAATTGTATCACTCTTACAATTATTGTTAATGTAACAAACAAGTAAAAAGGCATGAGTTTCAAAACAAAAAAAAAGAAATTGAAACTCAATTTTTGTTAAGTCATAATTTACAATTTAGTTAATTAATTAGTTAGTTAATTAGTTAATAATTAGTTAATTTTCATTTATATTTTTCTCACACTTTTCATATTTTTCAAGGTTTAAAATTTTATAAATTGTTAAATTTGTTTGTTTAAAATTAAAAAATAGTAATTACAAAACACCCAAACAAGTCGATTGAAGATAAAGCAAATAAAGGTTAAAATTATTAAAAAAAAACAATGATGAATACAAGTGATTGTCATTATTGTCGCACATTATTGACATTATGTTCATTGTTTTTGTTCATTATATCCTGTGTAGTTTAAAGCATGTTCAGCACAATTAATAAAAATTCTATTAAAAAAAACCACCAAAACTTCCAATTCATGCGAATTTAAAACTGAACTCGCGTACCTCGGATCGCCAATTTCGCCATTTTACCGTTGGAATTTCAACGGTGGGATGTTGAGCCGGTGGGGAATCGCCGTTATCCTCTCCGAGAGGTGAAAACTCAGTTTCGTTTCCCCGGTCGAATCGGAAATAATAGTGTCCATGCGAGAGTAAAAACGTCCCGAACCGTTATTCGGGATTTCCGACCATTTTCCGATCCGAACGCGGATTGTTGCGTAAACGCTTTTCGCACCGACGGCGTAAAACCATTGAGAGAAACTGAGCGTTTGGTTGTTTTGTCTTCGACGCACTTCATCCAAGATCCGAATGTCGTGTGTTGTTTTTTTTCAAACTTCGATTGTATAAGTGAATCTCCCGCTATCTTTATCTCCTATATGCGTGTGTTCGTATCCATTTTTTCGGCGGTTCCTTTTTTGTTATCGCTGCACACCTTCAACGAGGATGATAATAATTTTATGCAAATTTTTCAGATTGGGATACGGTAGTGGTAGTTGTTTCGGCAAACGGAGCAGGAAATTCGGAATTCGAGAAATTAGGAACCGAGCCTATTTGCGCGTTTTAGAAATCGTAGATAAATGATTTTTATTATTTTAGCTTGATTTTAGGATTAAGCTTGGCTTTATTTATAAGCTTTACGTTTTAATTAAAACTGCTCTGTTTAACGTGTAACAAAACTGCTAAATTGCGAAAGTATACATAGAAAAATATATCCTCCTTAAGGTTTTCATTTAACAGCGTTCAATAAAAAAGCAGTGTTGCAATACAGAACAAAAATTATTTTTTTACTTACATAAATTGTATTTTATTATTTATTGTAATAAAAGGGCATGAAAATAATTTAAAATATCCCAAACACGAAAATTCAAATGAGTGGCAAAAACTAGGAAACAAATGCGGTTTAAATGCTTACAAATATTTTTTTTTTGTTTTGAATCTTTATGATTTGTTAAAATATTTATAATTAGTCTGAAATAGTTGGTTATATTAAATTAAATATGTGGCAATTGTTCACAGTGGGGATCGATCGATCCCTTGAGGTCAAAAATTTTGACCATGGGACTGGAAGTACAACATGCGTTATTCGACTGCGCCACAAGCCCATCTGCTCAAATTTTCTAAAAGAAGTTTATAAACTTTATTAGCTTTATTAAATCTAAAATATGCAAACACAACAGATCAACAGTACGAAAGCTATGATGGTCCTTTAAAAATCATAAATTTCAATAAAAATATACTATTTGGAACTTTACATTTCACCAAATTAAATTAAATCCACGCTTCGCCGCAATTTAAAAAAAAATTAACTCTCATTTTTTAGTAAAAATCGTATATTAAACCATTAATACAAATATATATATCCATTAATTGTTACGTACGTGAAAAAGGGTAACAGTTCCTTTTTATTGGAAGTATTTTTTAATAAATACAGAGTAGTGAATTTGTTTAAAGGTTTAAAAAAGTTTCGTTGCAATTTGATTTATAATATTAATTATTTTAGCTACTACCATTAATATAATCAATGTGCACTTTGTAATCGTGGTATTTCTGCCTTTTTAACACCCATATTAATTTTTTATGGAAACATTTCTATATTTCGCGACATCTCGTATGCGAAAATCGCGATTTTTCATACTTAAGGAAACCTTAAGAAACTATCCGGAGAGACTTTAAGATCTAAAACACAAACTAAAGCGTAAAATATCTAAGTTATCTTAGTAAGTTCTAAAAAAATGTATGCACAGGAAAATGTTTTTAATTGCGCATATTTTGTAACTGAATAATTAGGTCAATTTGTACAAAATTTATACAATTGTATAACTATACACCCCCAAACTTAACTGCTAATTTTTTTAAATAGAGCGTTCTGTTATCGAGACTACTCATTTTAACCCGTTCCCCTGATGTCTTTGTTCCGGTTACCACAGTGAAACCTTAGTACTACCACTGTTACACCTTAACTTAACTTTCGCGGTTAACTTAAAGTATTACCTAGGTCATATCTAGATAGTACGTAATACTTATATTAGCTTTAATTATTTCAATTTGCTCGCTCACTGCGCAATGAGATAGTAAATTGAGAAGGTTAAAGCTGCTACGGTAGCAATTATGCAAACTTTAAAATTAAGGTGATTCTACTATTGCGAACGTACTTTCCAGACTTCAATCTCCTTTACCTAAAATTGGTCGATTGTTATTTTTTGATTAAAAACCAAATAGTTTATAAAAGTTTTAATGCAACTTTATAGGAATTAGATAAGCTATATTTTGTACATTTTTATTTAGAATAATATTTTTCGTGGGTAAATTAGTTAAATTACAGAAAACATATAAAATATATGATATTTGAGATTTTTAGGATATTTTTTACTAAACTCGTTTAAATTGAAAATAATCCGAGTTTTAAACTTTAATTTTTGGTTACCAGATGCTGTTTCATTAAAAAGGACAGATAGTCAACTGTATAATTTTGTAATTGTTTTAAAACAGTTCTATTGGATTTTAAACTGTATTTGTTGTTGTCTAATAAAATAAAGATTCTGGGCTGCCGAACTCTAAAATAATTTACTGAAGATGATTTATTTAACGGACATTAACAAGTTTAATATGATCGGTTTAAAACCGTACACACGTCAAATTGTTCCAATATGACCCCATTCAAAATAAAAATGGAGGCAATCATCAAAAGAAAATATTACGTAGAAACAGTTACTACCGAAAGGTTAAAATATTCAGAAATATGTAGTAAGCACGCTTTTAGTGGACTGTTGTTTTTTTCTTTTCTGACAGTGTTTTTAATTCGTCTTTTATGAAAAAATTTGTTTGATTTAAAACTCCGCAAATTTAGTTGATGAAAGGATGAAAGTTGGATAAATTGTTCTAAGTTTTGTTGTATTGTTTTGTAAACTTTTATTTGTACACAATCTAAACTCATTTCTGGTTTATATTTACTTTTTAGGTACAAAACAAGATATTTTCGCGCATCTGATTGTTAAAAAAATTTCTTGTGTTAGCAACTTATCACTATTCAATTTAGATTTTAGAGTGCAGTAAACAACAAAAATTGAATATAAACATAAGTCATTTTTCGATTATTTTACACAAAAACTATAGGTTATCAAATAAGAATGGAAAACTAAACCAGAGTGAAATGGACACAGTTTTTTTAAAATATTTTTGGTAATTCTTTCATAAATATAATCATAAACTTACGTTAGTTTCGATTGAATACAATTTAAAAATTTACCGCTGAAAAATGAATCTTCTTATTAAAAAACCATACATTTTTTTAGCTTCGAATATTGAATTTTGCACTTCAGCGTTTGCAGTTAAAACAGAGCTTCATATTTAGATTATATTAGTAAATTACTTATAATGTCAATGATTTCTAATAATATTTTGGATTAGAAGTATATTCCGACAATTAACTAATCTTGAATTTTATTGAATATACTGTTACTGTCAAACCAAGATGGTTCACCACTACCAAAGGGTAAGATATATTTTGTTTTTATCATTTATTTTATTTAAAAAGGGCAATTATATTTGTTAATTGTAATTATTAAATTTTTGGTAACGAACTCAAATATTGCAGTTTTGAGTTTTGGGCGCAAGTATTGGCTAACGTAATTTTGAATTTTTATATGCTGGCGGAAAAGCCATCAGCCAATAAATTTAGATCAACCAATTAAATGCTGTTTAATTTAAATTCAATATCTAATTCGAAATTCAGACTGTAATACAATCATTTTCCACCAATAAACACTAAGCGAAAACCGATAGCCTCCATGATTTTTGTACGTTTTTACGGCACTGGGAAGTTTAATACAATTAATTCTTTTAGTTTTTATTACAATTAATTAATACAACGTCCCGTTTTTGGTTTCTCTGAAATTGAATCCCACGGAGCGATATGCCAACTAGCTAGCAATATGCTATGCATTATGCTAGCAATATTTTTTAAAAAATATTCTGTCACTGCGAATCTTTTAAATATCAACGAAATTTATTCCTCTCATAAATTTTTTGCCAATTAATGTTTTGCTTGAACTAATGATTTTCTCACATAATATGTCATCCCATTTAATTTTGCGCTAAAAGTTTGTAAAAAAAACATCGCATGAGCAGTTCCAATATAAGCCAAGGCAAGCCAAAAAACGGGGGAGGGGTATCTTTTAAAATCCCGATTTTAAGCTTTTTTTGTACTGGAGTGCTCCTAAATTTTAGGAAGTGGGCAAAATATTCCCAACTTTGGAGATGACGTATCGCAGTTTATCTTTCTTCCTGTTCACCATTAGCACTGCTTATGTATTTATAGAATATTTTCTTGTTTTTATATGATTAGCAAACACCCTATTATTTTGAACTGAACTTAGGCTCAGTTCAAAATAATAACAGTTATGAGCTGGGCGACAAAACTTCGGGTCTTGCAAAATTAGAATAGTTTTTCAACTTCAAAGTTTTCACCTCAGTAACATTTTGAATTAATAAAAGACAGAGCATTCTAAAGTTTATCAAAGGAAATTTCAGATCTATATTATTTTTGTTTGGTTGAAATAGTATTACTTCAGAAGACGAAAGAGATTCAGTCAAAATCATGGAAAATTACTGAATTTGCTTTTCGAGTTTCTCTGTAATTTTTTTCAAAAAATATTAAAATGCTACATTTTTTATAGAATCCAAAAAAAATAACGAAATTTTTGGAGCCAATATTTCTTATACCATTAGCTATAATTAACTATTATTATAGCTAATGACTATATAAATTATTAACTATATAAATCTAAAAGTTGCCGTTTTTTACCAAAATTATTGGTTTTAATAAAAAAGCAATTTTAACTTCATCTGATTAAGAAAACCATAGTTTGTTTCATAAACATTAGCAACGCATTAGTACACAAAACTACAAATATAATTCTCAGTTACATTCTGTAAAAGAATGGTGGTACTTTTTCAATAAATTTTTAGAAACGGTGAAACCTTAAAAACACGAAATTTATTCCTCACAATTTTTACCTAATATTTTGTATCTCGAGACTTACTAAGGGCGCGTTCACACCTGATCCCAGTTCCCAGATCCCAGTTCCCGGTTCCTAGATCCCAGTTCCCAGATCCCAGATCCCAGAAACGGCCCGTTCACACCTGACTCTTTACTGGGAAAAGAACTCGCGCGCGGAGAGTTGTTTTTGCCAAATAACGGTCGTAAGATCGTACATAACAGCACAAAATACTTGTTTAAAACACAAAAAATATTAAAAATGAATTTTTAATGTTCGAAATTGAATAATCAAATGAAAATTGTAAAAAAAATTAAGTTCAGTTCAAAAAACATAAAGATTTATCACTTTTATGAATTAATTTATATTTTACAATAGTTTTGATAATATAAATTAGTTTTTTAAACTATACAAAACTGAAAAAATGTTTTAGCAATGTTTTGTGTAAAAAAACAACGATTTTTGCACAAGCTTGGCTTAAGCAACAAAACAAAACAGAAGCGGAACGTTATAATTAAAATCGTACGTGGAAAGCACTGTAAAATCGTACGTACGAATACAAAATAATTCATAAAAACACAAACAAAAAATTTAAAGAATTTTAATGTGATAAATCGAATAATCAAGAAAAAATGCTAAAAATCAAATTTATTTTAGTAAAACGTAAGATTTTATTACATTTATAAATAAATCGATATTTTAAAAACGTTTTTATAATATAAATAAGCATTTTAAAACTAAAAAACTTTAAATTTGTTTAAAAATTTCGTGTTAGCTATTTTTGTTGAAAAAACAACAATTTTTGTTCTATATTCGTTCGCCCACCTGAAGAAACAGCGCAAAAAAGAAGCAACGCGTTGTAACAATTGCGCAAAAGAAGTTTGCAAAAAAATCGATATTGTGCAGCTGGTGTGTGTCCTTAATTAACATAATTACCAACATTATTACGTAAAAAGTCTGTATGTATGCAGTGAGCGCTTGTGATATAATGCGCAAAGACGCCTCACCGCTCGCTTTCCCTGAATTCTTTCCCAGAAGTTGGAGCAGCGCTCCAAGTCTTTCTGGGAACCGGGAACTGGGATCTGGGATCTGGGAAACAGGTGTGAACACTTGCTTTGCTATTTCTGGGATCTGGGAACTGATATCTGGGAACTGGGAACAGGTGTGAACGGGCCCTAAAGTTCCAGCTAAATTCAACAAAACAAATAAAATTTTGCAAATCGCTTTTGTAAGCTTTCGAATGATGTAACTCTTATATTAATAAAAAAAAACTGTATTAAGGTGAGAAAAAAAAACATTTAGTAATTTTTGAATTTCTGAGCAACCTGAGAACGCCTCGGTTTCTTAATGGTCTGTTTTGTAATTTTTAACTCAGAACTTTTTAAAATTTTTAAACCAGCTTTTTAAATTTACTTAATTCAGTACAACTGTAAACAGTCCGTAAAATTTAAACCACAATCATTAGTCATGTTCCCCGATCCGAGTTCCCAGAGTTCTGAACCGAAGCTCCGCTTTTAGGAGCTCCGGAGCAAACCCCATAGCTCCGGAGCTCCGTCCTATTTTTCACTTAAATGCTCATTTAAGCGACGGAGCTTCGGATCTATCTACACCTCAAATGGCCGGAGCTCCGGAGCATGATATTAGAGGGTAGGTACATCACTTACAATCATCGTATTACACACTCTCTAATATTTTTTTAAAATTTCATTTATGTTAAAATAAAATTAATTAATTTTAATAAATAAACATATAATGTTCATTTAACATTATCAGCAAAATATCTAAGTATCCGGGATTTTAAAAACTACCTGCAGATAAATCGCTCTAGATGGGTCAATATCTATGTACTAGGCGCAAAATATGGTTTGAGTGATCCTTGACACTGAAATTCGGATGCCTAAATAAATTCCCACAGGAAAGCAAACATGTAGTTTATTTTTCCTTTTGCGATTACATGAATCCTTATATCTTCCTATGATTTAAAATAATATTTTTGGTTTTTTTAACGTATTTCTCAGAAGATTTACACATACGTTTACAATGTATGTATGTAATATCAATTAGACGTTATATCATAACTGATATTTATTTAATTTCCGTCGGTTATATTAAATTTTGCATTAATTTGATTCTTTTGTTTACATTAAATAAGAAGTACCTTTTATTTCTGCTTATTTTCACACTTCAACGATCAACGACTGGCTGTCATTTTAGTTATTTGTAAAAAAATGTAAAAAATGTTGTAGTTTTACAATAAAATTTTTAGAGCCAAAAATTGAGCTGTGTGTATGTCCTTTCTTTTTAGGTTATATTACAATACAAATCAATTTAACTTATTAGTTAATTAAGTTTTAAAACTAGTATTTTAATGCGTTTAACTTTTTATAATTTTTTATCAAAATAAAACGAGATGGTTTTATGAACACAGGAAACAAATAAGTAGTGAAACAGAATAGTCTAGAATTGATATTTCGTGGTTAAGGATAGGAAAAAAAAATTCCAAATATTGTAATGCAAAACCTTCACTTTTTCACTTTAGGTACAAAAAGAACAGTGAAGTGTATAACGTGTTGACCATAGTGACTAAAGTGGTGTTTTTCGAACCTCCGAGTTCGGGAGATCCGGAGCGGAGCTGCGCTTTTCGGAGCTCCAGAGTTTTTTAGCTCTAGAGCTCCGCCCTATTGTTTTTTACTATTTTCATGAATTCTTAAGAAGTAATGCGAAAAATTATTTTGTCAGAAAAATTTTAAAAATTATTTTTTTTTAAAAACTTTATAAAACATAAAAAATGGTTTTAAAATTACAAGTAAAATATTACAAAACAAATTTCAAGTTTAAATAAGCCTTGAATTGCCCATTTAAAGGCATACATGGGCAAGTTGGTCCGGAGTGGGGGGGGGGGTTAAAATCCGAGACACGCAAAATGCCCATATTGTTTTTTTTCTGGAGTGCATTTTACCCATATCGTTTTTCGATTTTGAAGGAGAAATAGGTAAAAAACACTAATTTTAGCTGAAAAAGTCCTTTTTATTGGATTTTTGAGCTTTTTATTGCTTAAAACATTTATTTTGACCTCAAAACTTAAGTTTGCAGGCAGTTAGAAGTCATTTTAAAGACATTTTTTTCTTTATTTTTCCAAAATTAGGGGGGGGGTGATTACCTTTTCTACCCCCACTTCTGAGTGGGGGGGTTAAACCCCCTTTTCAAAATTTGGGGGGGGGGTTAACCCCCAACCCCCTCCTCGTGCCCATGTAAAGGGCAAAGCTTAGAAGCTCCGAAAAGAGATCAGCTTTAATTGTTTGGAGTTCCAGACCATGATATTGGAAGTTAGCTATGTTTTGCTATTGCTCAGTGAATCGCAAAGTTATGTTTTCAGTTATGGGAAGAGAATATGTTGTCAAAAAATTAAATTTAATTTTTTTTTAAATTTTTAAATTTTAAAATTTTAAATTAAAATTTTAAAATTTTAAAATATCAAATTAAAATTTAAATACTGTTGTTTTTTTTGGGTGAAAAAGTCTGGTTTGACAATGAGAAATCTTATCCAAAACCAGGTGATATCGTGGGATTAAAAAATGGACTTTACACAATAAAATCTTGCGTACCACCGGTAAGCTATTACCCAATTGCTCGAAACCTTGAATGATTGGACATTATATCTAAAAAATAAAAAAATGATTGATGTTATTTATCTTGATTTTGCAAAAGCTTTTGATACGGTTTCTCATCAAAAGCTTTTGTATAAACTAAAATCATATGGGGTTACTGGAAGGTTTTTAAAATGGATAGAATCGTTTTTGATAGGAAGAACTTTAAAAGTAGCTATTAACGAGATGGAATCATCGACCTTTACAGTCAATAGTTCAGTTCCGCAAGGCTCCGTTTTAGGTCCATTTTTGTTTTTGATTTACATAAATGATATAGTCAACTGTGTTCAACATTCGGAAATTAAGCTTTTTGCTGATGACGCTAAGCTCTATACCTGTTTCTCTCCCGATGAACAAACAGAGAAAAATACTCATTTGCAGGAGGACCTAAATAGAATTCAAACTTGGTCAAAAGACTGGCAGCTTAAGCTGGCGGAAAACAAATGTGAAGTGATGCATATTGGTCTTGGAAAAAACAAATTTAATTTTGATTACATTATTTCTGACAAAATTCTTACTAAAACAAATTTAGTTAAGGATCTTGGTATTCATATTTCTAACACAGTAAAGTTTTCGAAGCATTGTGAACTTATCGTTAAAAAAGCTTTTAGAATTTCTTCGCTCATATTTAGATCTTTTACCACCAGCTCGGTTAAAAATCTTCTTCGCGCTTATGTTACATACGTTCGTCCAGTGTTAGAATACGGTAGTGTTGTTTGGAATCCTCACTTAAAAAAAGATATACAGTTAGTGGAAAGAGTGCAGCGTTATTTCACTAGAAGAATTTTTAAGAGGTGTAAATTAACGTACACTAATTATGAAGACAGACTAAAATTTTTAAAACTTCAAAAATTAACTGACCGTCGTTCTGTTGTTGATCTTTCAGAGTGTTATAAAATAATACATTCAAAAACAAACATTAATCCTAATGATTTTTTCTATTTTAATCCTAATCCTACAAGAGGACATGCCTTTAAATTAAAAGTACAAAAAAGCAGAATAGATGCCAGAAAATTCTTTTTTGTAATAGGGTTGTTTCCAAATGGAACTCTTTATCAGAGCAACAAGTTACAGCCGACTCACTAAAACTTTTTAAAAGATGGCTAGGCAGTGGCCCTTTTTAGTGCTTATTTTTATAAGCCTTTGGGTCACTTCTATTAAACCTTGTTTCACATATTTGTAATGTGTTGCGACCGTGATCGGTTCGCTGTTTGTAATCATTTTAAATTTGTTTGGTTTTCTAGAAATAAAATTTTGACTTTGACTTGACTTAAGCAATTTATGTAAATATTTTGACAGTTTAAATAAATATTTAAAACATAAAAAAGCTTATTAATATAATATTATAATTATATATTAGAAATATTATAAAAAACCCTCACTAAATGATGTTTCTAATCGAAAACCTTAAAATTCCATATTTTTAATTAAATATTTTTTGTTATTTTTTAAGATTTTAAACTTTTTAATGCACCACATATTTTTAAAATAAAAAATAATATTTTAATCCAATCAAATTGAAAATTTTTTTAAAGTATTATCGCAAATAGATTTTTCTTTCGAGTTCTTAAAAAATAATTTAATAATACAAAAGAATAATTTTTAATCAACCTATGTAAAACGGAAAAATAGGTTAGACACAATGTCGATCTTGATAAAATCCCACAACAAACTTTCGATGCGATCTATAAAATAATGGGTTAGAAATAAAATATTGATGACAGCCAAAACTAGGCCCTAACCATAGTTTAATATAGTTATTTTAACAGCTGGCTAGCCGGAAGCCATTTTATCATGAATAATAGTTTTGGGGTATTTAAAGCCTATGTAGATTATAGATAATTAGGAGTGTTTGGAAAATAAAAAAAACTTAAGGTTTAAATAAGCAATCCGTTTGAGATTTAGTTTAAGCTTAGTCTTGGATACAGGTTGAGTTGAGAGACGTCTCACTTTCGGATGTAAATTCGAATTTTTGGTTCAAAACTTCAAATTTTCTCGCATTCCAATCAAACTATCGTTTTTCTGAGCATAAAAATTCATAAAAAAAACGCTATGCTAATATAGTGATTTAATCAAACGGAAAAATATCTAAATACAGCAAATAAAATTGTCAAGTTCTTGTAATTAAATTCCAGGATTTGTTAAGCTTTTTTATGCAACATTGTATTTTTTATACGTTAATTTTATTATGTATTTAAAAAATATAAAATAGTGCATTGCGGTGAAAATAAGAATTTTTTAAGAACCCATTTTTTTAAACAAAAACTATTAACAAATATATTACGATAAATTGTCATATGATTCCATAATGGAAATGTTTTGTTTTTGAACATATCTGCAACCGTTAATCTAATAGAATAATTTGTTTAAAGTCGAAAACATTGAATGCCCGTTCGATTTCCGCAAATCAAAACCGCATTTAAACCTTTAAACTTTAAACAAACGTTGCACACAAAGGTCATTTAACACATTTTTTTTCCTCAAGGACACGAACGATGTCGTTTAGACGTGCACGAAAAAAAAACGAAAAGGCGAAAATTGACTTATTGTTGTGAAATTTGTTTTTTTTTATTAAAATTATCATATTACACTTTAAAAAGCAAAAAAATGATCATCGTTAACGTATACATATTATACTTCAAAAACAGAAATTGAACAAAAGTACAAAAAAAATGTTTTTCACGTCTAGAACATTGTGTTAAGGTTAATTAGGCGTCTCAGTGGGGAGCACGACACGACGGTGCCGCGACACGACGGTCCTGCGACATGACAGACCCGGGAAATAAAAGGTACGACCACGTCCCAGGAATGAGAGGGGATACGACAAGACAATATCGAGAAACTGCGTTTGCAATGCAACTGTTAAACGTTGAGAAAAACAATATTTTTACAGAATTAAATTAGACCAAATAAAATAAACAAATGATTTTAGAAATTTAACCAATTGAAATTAAAATTAATTTTGAATACATTTTTACTCATTCTTTTGTACTCTTTAAAGAGTTAAAATTTCATTGAAATACATAGAAAAATGGCATTTTTTTATTGAAAACATAACATTGCTTCCAGCTGTAGGAAAAGCATTATATAGTCAAGACTGCCGTGTCGCGGGACAGTCGTGTTGCGGGACCGTCGTATCGTGAGACCGTCGTGTCGTAGATCCGTCTCAGTGTTAGTGAGTGAAAAAAACAAAAACAAAAGAAAGCAGGAAACAATGCAGGCGCAAACTTAGAGTATTCCTGATGTGATGGTCATCTGAGCTAAGAAGTCTTTTTTCTAGCTCTAAAATCTGATTTCTAAAAGCGTTAAACTTATGTACGTCTAGGAACAAAAAGACGACGGTTATTTGCATATTATAGTCAGTTTAAAACACTAAAACCTCAACTTCGGTAAAAAAATTACACCTTTGACGCAGTGTAATTAAAAATTCTGATTTTATTTTATTTTAAAAAAGTAAGGTAATTTATGTTATGTTATGTTTATGTTATTTTAGAACGAATTATTCACCGTTTCGGATCCAAAAATGATGTCCTCCCGTTCCGTTGAGAATTCCGTGGATTTGGAAGATTTGATAACTCTCGAGTAAAACACTTAGAAAAAAATAAAAATTTTTTCTATTTAATTAGTACTGAAATACTAAAATTAAAAATTTAGATGTCTAATTTTTGATTTAAATGGACTTTTTTTAATTAAAATACATCTAATGTAAATTGATAAAACATTAGCCACGATTCTAGGAAATCTTTTTTAGTTATGCAATACTTAGAACAATATAGTTGTAACATTTTGTCGAATTATTTAACACAATGTTCTAATGAAAGCAAAATGCTGCAAGTTTAATATTAACTTTTTACTTTAAGTGAACTGTCAGAAGCGGCCATATTATGGAACTTGAAAAACAGATATGCAAAAAATAAAATTTACGTAAGTTTTTATCATTTGCATTTGAAAAACTCATGAATCTCACATATTAAATATTTTACATATGGTGTCGTTTAATTGACAAGAGCATGGTTTGTGCGCAGTTAATTAGACGTTCAACAACATAAATATTGTACGTGTAATTTTTTCTTGCGCCTTTTAACAAATTGTTAACAAATTTTTTTAGTTAACAAATTGATCTTATTAATCTGAAATCAAAATATTTTTTTCCTATGGTGATCGTTCCACCTTAAGATGTCAATTTTTCCATTTTACTCTATCAAAAAATTTAAAAAAAATGAAATAATAGGTTTATTTAAAATATTATACATATTTTAAATTAATTTAGACTTATATCGGAAGCATTTTGATATCGGTAAACCCCTACGAAAACAAAGACATTTACAATGCCGCAATGGTGCAAAAATATCGCAACCAGCCTTTGGGAAAACTTCCTGCGTGAGTATAATTTAACAGAAATATATCGAAGTTTTTTCGTGTAGTCTGTAGGGTAACTGAGTTAATTTCGGCCACCTTTTTTTATTTTTGGATAATTTTTTCTGGCTCTTCCAATCGAGCCAGGATTTGGTCTAAAAATCACACGACAGCTATTTTTATTATTTCAGTACAAAATTTTAAAATTTCTGTTACACTTAAAAATAAGTGGAGGTTTAAACTTTTTTGTAATAGTGGCCGAAGTTAAGGCGTGCCATTAACTTTGGCCACCTAGAAAAAACTGCTGGCTATAACTATTGCTAAAACGAACGAAAAATATTTTTGAAGGTTGCAAATTTATCCATAAGGCTGGTTCATACTTATGACAAAACGTCCTTTGGACAAAGTCCAAATGTCCAAAGGACAAATACAGCGTAAAAACGCCCTTTGGACTTTGTCTAAAGCACAAAGTCCAAAGGACAAAATCCAAAAGACAATGTGTTCATACTTTTTGTCCTTTGGACTTTTCCCTTTGGATTTTAAGTAGCGTTTATAGTTCGTCCAAAGGAAAAAGTCCAAAGGACGTTTTGCTTTGTCCAAAAGACGTTTTGGCTTTTCTAAAATTGTCCTTTGGAGTTTGTCCAAAAGACGTTTTGTCATAAGTATGAACCAGCCTTTAGGTATTGTTCTTGGTACGTATAATTTAATTTTTCCCATTTGCAAAGTTTTATAACTATTAGCAAGACTTTAAATAATTATGTCAAAACCTTTAAAAACACAAGTTTCAAGACGTAAAAAAATTAAGAAGTGGTATAATTCCACACCAACCCTTGCCTATCTTTGATGTTTTATATTTGACTGCATTCCTCGGCCAAGAAAATAACCTGAGTTTTTTTTACTGCATTTCAATTATCTCTGAAAAATTCCTATATCGGTTTCTTGATAGTTCAAACCTAGTCATTTGGGAGTTGGACTACTCCAGCCCGTACAGATGTTTACTACGTAATTCTTATGAATGCATCCCTCTGCCAAAGGAAATAACCTGACATTTTTACTGTGTTTTAATTTACTTTCACAACTTTTTGAAGCATTGGTACTCTATATTATGGTAAGTGGTGTGTTGGGTGGGGAAACCCCATGGGCATTGATATTTACTATATTAATCATATGAATGTATTCCTCCGACAAGAAAATAACCTGACTTTTTTAATGTGTTTCTATATTATTTTTGAGAAATTCCTTCCGGTCTATTCATAATTTAATATAACCTAGTAAATTATGTGTTATGTATCGCACCCGTACAAGTGATGGTGCAAATTATGTTTAACAGGTTCTTTTACGTGATTTTTAAGGTGGCCGAAATTAACGGAGTCTTAAAATGCGCATTTAGTTAAACGCATTGCAAAGTGATTTTGAAGAATATATCAAAACATGAATATTAACCATTCTGAGCCTTAGATAGAAATTATTTTAAGATTATATAGTGCTTCGTTCTAAATTTGATGCAGTTTAAACACAAAGGAAAAATTCAGAAAATCGCAAAAAATTCACTTTTTGTATGAAAATGTAAATAATGCAGAACAACTTAAATAAGAAATTTTTGCAAAAACACTTTATTCAACATTCATCCAGTTACTTTTGTGCTAGTTCTTTTGTGTTTTAAAAATAAGCCAATTTTCTAACACCCTAAATTGGTGGCCGAAATTAAAGCCTGGCCGAAATTAAGTCAGATACCCTACAATGTGGACAACAAATTTTCTTATGAAAAAAAGATTTATTAATGAAAAAGGTCATTTTTGGCCAGGGAATATAAAAATCTTTAATTACTTAAATAGCTTTTTAGGCACAATCTACAACTCTACAAATTAATCTAAAAACATTTTTTAGTTACAATGTAGCATAATTTCTTTTACGATTTTTCGAACTGATTTTTGTAACGTGATTTAATACTTTAATCACATTTATAATATTTTAAATCACTGCGTCTACAAACCACCACAATAATGTGCAAAACGCAATACGAAAAAAAAAGCTAACACAAACACAATTGCAAACTTACAGCTTAACTCAGCCATAAAGATACAAAAAGGTTTTCCTTAATTTTTTCAATCAACTTTGACGTTTTGTTTATCAGTATGCCAAAAAAACTTGTCTTGATTTTTAAGGCATTTATTTGCGATTGGAGATTCAATGTATACTCAGATGCTTTCAAGCTGTACAAATTAAACACAGTTGATAGCAATACGTAGTCTAACCAAAAC